>CAXAOA010000033.1:0-32500 GCA_963970395.1 Ephialtes manifestator | reverse complement strand
GGAAACCCAAAATGCTGGATCCAATATGGTTGACGAAAATGCAAAAATGACTTGATTTTGATGAAAATCTGTATTCGTGGGCTTTTTGGATCACTGACTATGAATCTAAACTCCAAACTCAAAAATAAAAACAGCGGTGACAATATGTCAGATTTTTTTTTTAAATAATTGTTTCTACATAGTTATATAGATCTTTTTGTTTAACTATAATTTTTTTCAGCATTTTTAAACGACAATACAATGTCGATCCCAGACTAGAAAAAATGGACACTTGGGCGCTAATGGGTTAAGGTTCTCCAGGGTTCCGGTTCTCGTTAGGTTCTTTGAAGTTCTATAGATTCTTTTGGGTTCTTTTAGGTTTTTTAGATTCTTTTAGGTTCTTTTAGGTTCTTTAGATTCATTTAGGTTGATTCAAGTATTTTAGATTAGGTTCTTTTAGGTTTGATTTTCATCCTTTTTCTATATTTACAATCAATAACCTCATAGACTTGTAAATATTAAGTTTCATTGAAATAAAGTTATTTTTTAAATATTTTTTCCGCCATATTGGATCCGCCATTTTGAATTTTTGAAAGTCATTGAAAGGCATCCTCAATAATCACAATCTACCAAATTTAAATCAAATCGTACAGAAAAGTTACACACGAAGATGTCATATATTTGTACCAAATAAAATTTTAAAAAATTCATATCTCGGAAACTAAGGCAGTTAGGACCATAGTCCATATGAACTTTTTTACTCCCCACGAAAAGTACTACCGGAAACCACCGTCAAATCTTGGGGCCGCGGATATCGTAGTATCCCCCTATTTCCGATTAGAGTTACCAAAAAACCGCAAAAACCCCCTATTCCTGCAACGACCCCTACAAACCATCTAAAAATCCGCTATTTAAAATACCGGCCGCGTTATTGCAACGACTCCGGTATATCATCTCTCCTTTACCTCATCTTCGTAAGCTTTCCTGGAAATAGTTCTCGATCTCGTCGAGCCGATTATCTCAAGGAATAGCTTCAACGTTCTTCGATAGACTCTGGGCCTAGCTCAGTCTCTATAGAAAAACTACTGTAAACACGCTCCAACACCCGTATATGCGCGCAGGCTGTGATATCGCACCAACCCCTGCCCGCGTCTCGCAATCTTTCAGCTCGTAACGCTTGGCTGCCGCCACGCACACCTATATTCTACACACTCACATATTATAAATCTTAACGCTCGATTACGAATCTTTCGTATGTCCGAGCTTCGAGCCATTTAAATTACTTCTAAACGCCATTAAGCCGCCGCGGTATTGTTCTCGCCGTGAGAAATATAATAGAGAGCTATCTAATTAGGTTCGTCTTCCACGTCGAGATAGACTTTAGCTATTTATTGATTTCTCAAGGTCAAAGTGTTGAAAATCAGGACTGCAAATTAAATAAATTGAAATTGCCATTCGCATAATAAGAGAAGACAATATATTGTTTCAAGACGTTTTGTCCCTCTTGAGCCAGCCCAGCTCCTGTTTCTTGATCTAATTGAATCCTACTCCCATTTCCTAGTCGAATCATCATAATTCCTGAATCATTTATAAACTAAAATGCTAAACAATAATTTTTGCTCAAGTAGAATTATCGAATCAACTACTTATTCATCAAATTTCCATTCTTATGATGAAACTAGTATTTCGCATACTCATCTGAGGAATTATTGAGAAAGATTTTAGATACAAAGTGCTTATTACATGGCGCAATATTAAACTCACTTGCATATGAGCGTAGATGCTCCATGTAAAGACGTCAGTCCTCTTGCATGAACATTCGAATCATTTGAAAATATATCTCGGAATTTTTCTGCGTAAAAAAACGAACATTGTTCGAGCTGATCGAGTGTGCTGAAAAAGCAGTACGCTTTTATTATATTCACTTGTAAATGAGCGGAGACGCTCCATGTGACGACGCCAGTCCTCTCACATGAACTTAGAGTCATTTTCCTTGCTAAATATTTCGGGTTTCACCTGCTAAAGACAACCATTTTACCAATTCGCCGAATTCATTAAGATCTCTTATGATATTCACTCGCACATTTCGCGATTCATTTCTCATCATCCTATACAACAAACCGATGATGAAATAAAAATCCGTAAGAATAAAGCCCTGTTGCTTAAACGGTTCTCTGAGGTTTATTCCCTCTCTCAAGAAAGTTTCCTTCGGGTCTAGTACACGATCTTTCCTTCCCATATCCAGCATCTTAATAACAGTTAAAAGTTTAGAAAATTGGTATTTTTATGAAATTCAAATCATTTTATATCATTTTATAATTACACTAAATATAAATTTTGTTTCAATATATAAAATAAATGACGTTATAAGGTTAGGATAGGAAAACAGGATAATTGACTAATCAAGAAAGCTTACAAATAAAAAAGAACGACTGAATTTATTAAAACAAATTAAAACCATCATTGTATATAATAATAATATTGTAACGACGTCCTATCCTTTTCGTTTTTTTCCTCTTTCTCGCCGGCTCTCCGTACCTCTGACCCGCTCACCCGTACTCTAATTTACTGCTTCCTGCACTGCACCTAGGCCCTATGCCACGCAACTGTCCCTTGACTTTCCTAAGACGCATTCATCACCAACTGCATTCCAATCCCACTACCTACGTGACTATACCCCAAATTCTTTCCATATCGCCTTTTTATTGCCTCTTTCCCACGCACTCAGCGTTTTATCCACCGTCTACGTTTTCCGGAATCCAGTCACACGTGTGCCTGTCTTCCTTTAGAATTTTCCAGACTCTTTCCCAAATTCCTCCCCACCATCACCATTTTCCCACGACTTTTGCTTTATAAGCACCTCCCGCGTTATTTCGTTAATTAGTAAGCCAACGAACCTCTGCTCGTCGTAATATAACCACGATCTTTAGTGAATAAACGTTTTTTGAGCAGTTCAATAAAGTGTTAGCCGAGTCTTTCCATCCTACCACCGCGTTCCGTAGCCGAATGGGCTGCTTCAATTCTTATAATTATTGAAAATTAACAATCCCGACATCACAATATCACCACTTTTCACATCAGAAGATACAAAATCACTTTTGTATCACTTTACACATTCAATGATTCACTGGTGTCAATACTACGAAAGACTGATATAACCTCCGAATCTGAGTAAATATATAACCACTGAATGTTAGAAAATAATAAAACAGTTTATTTATTACTTCTGTTTCTAGTTCAATGTTTTAAAGTAATATAAAAAAATGAATCATCTTATATAAAATTAAATGGGGATTCCGATCGGTTAGGTTCCCGTCTGTGCGAAACATAGAATCCCGTCTGTGCGAAACAGAGGATCCCGTCTGTGCGAAACAGAGGATCCCGTCTGTGCGAAAGATGGCATCCCGTCTGTGCGAAAAACGACTGAATTTTTTAAAATATTTCAGACAAGTTTCGAGACATAAATCACGATATCAGTACACTGAAGAAATACACAAAGGTGGTTTTAGTCTCAAACGAAATATTTTTTGCTGCAGTATCTTATTATATCTAAAAAAATCTTCAAACCGCTATCATTTGATCAATATAACATATTAACCTCGAAAAATAGTGGCTAAAATGAGTTGCTTCGAGTAAGAGATACTGAGGCAGCGTCTTGTCAATCGGTAAGTAGAGAGGTAAATGTACTTGTCTCAAGACGCTGCCTCGTCTCTTGATAATAGTAGATTGTGATACTAGTGCGAGAAAGCGGCCGTTACGCGCGGAGGTTAGGAAGCGGCGAGTGCACCGCTTCCTAACCTCCGCGGGACGGCCGCTTTGTCGCACAAGTATAACATACTATTTTTTGTAACGAATGTCAACGTGATGTCGCACATCTCCGTGCCTGCAAAGCATTGCGTAAAATTATCTTGTAGATAGTTTCACACACGCCAATGTGTGCGTGAAGTTATCTACAGAAATCTAGATAACTTCATGCACGAGATGGCGTACGTGAAATTATCTACGTTTACGTGAGCATAATACGCGATCTCACGCACGCTTTGCAGACACGAAATGTGCGACATTACGTGCATGAGTTACAAAAAATACTCTATACAATGTTTTACATAGATGTAATGCATTTTTTCTCTTGTCGGAGTTTTGGGATCATACCATTCAATGGATATTAGCTATCGACGACGTATTTTCTTTGCCAGTGTTTTTTGTTTGTTTGAATATAGGAATTAAGTATGCAACAGAAATGCAATGGGGGTGTTTGATTTTATTGAGCATTGCATTTTTATATCGTCGATTTTCGAGATTTGTCATATTTGTTTGTTCTATTTAAGGCTATCAACTTATATAAGTTATATAAGGTATATAAGGTTATATAAAGGCTACCAATTGGAATAATTTTCAAATATACAGCTCCACCCGTGCAAGCAGAAACGACCCTGCATACCCGCGGATATACAGTTCCACAGGAACCCCTTAATCCAACGACTCGAAACTAGTCTCGAAATTCATATTGAATTAAAGGCTCTTCGCTGCAAGCATTTATAAATTCACAGCTCTACCCCCGCAAGCAAAAACTACCCTTAATTCTCGTGGATGTACAGTTCCACGGGAACCCTTTAATTCAGAGATTCGCAACTGGTTTCGAAATTCATGTTCAATTAAAGACTCTCAACTACAGTCATTTTCGAATTTACAGCTCAACCCCCGCAAGCAAAAACTACCCTTAATACCCACGGATTTATAGTTACACAATAACCACTTAATCCAGAGACTTGTAACTGGTCTCAAAATTCATGTTGAATCAAAGGCTCTTCACTGCAACCATTTTCAAATTTACATCTCTACCCTCGCAAGCAAAACCTACCCTTAATTCTCGCGGATGTACAATTCCACGACATCCCTTTGATTCAGAGACTCGTAACTGGTCTCAAAATTAATGTTGAATTGAAGGCTCTCAACTAGCCATTTTCGAATTTGCAGCTCCACCACCGCAAGCAAAAACCACCCTTAGTAACCGCGGCTATACAGTGCCTCTGGATCCCCTTGATTCAGAGACGAGCAACTAGACTCAAACTCATGTTAAATCAAATTGTGAAAAACCATTTACGAATGAAATTCAAAACTACTGATAAATCCTACGGTTTCGTACGTACGCTGTGTTTTAGTTTAATAATGGTAATACACACTTTTGTAAGGTTTAAACTTGTTAAATATGTATAACAAATGTCCACTAGTGATCTACGAAATAATTAATACAGCCGTCCTGTGTTTTTTAAAACCGGGGTAACAAAAACAAATAATTACTAGCGAAATTAAAAGAAAAAAAAACAAAAAAAAATTGTAACGTTTGACATTGGGTTTGCAGATTCTCATTTTTTTGTTTCACTTCATAGCCTCGAGTGATTGTTTAATATTATTTTTCTTTTTTATGTTTTATTTTCTTTCCGTCTGTAGGCATTACGCCTGTTACAGAGTCGGCCCGGGTCAGTAGCCAGTCCCCCCTGGGGCTCTGGTCCGGATTAGTACTAGGCCCCCATGCGGCCGCATCCGACTTCCCCCTCTATATCGAATTCGCCATAGCATTTCTGCTATGGGCATAGGAACACTGCGGAAAACCTATGCCGATATAGCCGGTCTCGAGTTCTATGAATAGTATTTGATATATTTTGTAACCGTGGATTTTTACATCCACGTTACCTTCGCCCTGTCTCTCTGTTCTCGTTGCCTAGAGCCGTTGGATGCCAGTTAATCTTTATTTTTTGCGGGATTAACAAACCGCGCATCTCAAACGTATATTCATACCATAATCAACTAAACAAAACTAAATGGCTTCGGAGACAGAGAGAACGGTTACAGGAACCACGGTTCGGTCAGTGTGCTAGTTTGTGGAGAGAGGGGATGGATGGCTAGTTGGCAATTGAGTGGTCATATGAAATAATCCAGAAAACGTCCCAAGAATTCAATCAAAATAAGCTTTGCCAAAAATAAGCTTTAACCAAAAAAAAGACATTGTTCAAGTACATTATAACTATAACGGTAGCGATATATATAAAAAAAGAAAGATCGCTAGAGTACGTGAGCACCGTAACACGAACGACAACTCACAGCGAAAAGGAAATATAATTTAAAAAAAACGAGAACGTAATCAAGATACCAAACGTCCGAAGTTAGAAGGCAAAACACTATAATCGAAATCTTCGGTTAGACTCTAAAAATAAAAGTGGTAATTAATAATCGATAACACCGGAGCTGTCAATTGATCAGCGAAGGTCAGAAAAATTCTTAATTTTATGGGAACGCCAGTATCGATAACGAAAACCGAGCAAACGATGCCTCCCTCAACGACGAGAACGTATATTTACCAGAGACCATACGGTAACACGAATAATAAAATAAAATAAAATCGGTAACGCTCAAATTATTACAAAAAGGGTAAGGTAACTCGGAAAATCACAAGATCGTTATCACGGTAACATATCTTAGCTCAGAAACAAACGGTAGTATCTCGATAACGCACGGTAACCCGGAAATACGTGCGGGAACTACGCAGATAACACCAAAATGGGGCGCTTACCATGCTACATGTCGAAATCGAGGCTCGTAGGCTGAGAGCGATGCTCATCGGCCCACTGACCGAAGCAGAAAACAAAACGCGTCTGTCCACGAAGCGCCGAAAACCGAGAACAGTAAGTACCTTACTCGCGCGTAACGCGTACCTCCACTACCCGTGGACTCGAACCGGGAGCGTCGCGATACTGTCAAGCGCGCTCCCACTTCTCGAATTTCGAGAAGATAGATAACTCGATAATTAAACTCTAAAGATGATTGACTTGAGCTGATGTTCGCTTTTAAAAGTACATCTCATCGAGTTGCCTGTCATGTGGGGGTATTCTCCTCTGAGAGTGGAGGTTGAAACAACCGGAACTGCAAAAACGTAGCGAGAATAAATACGATAACGAACGATCGGGCTATCCGAAGCAGCTGGGTGATCGTAGGCCCAGGCGCTCCGGCCTTCCATACGTAAATATACATACGGAATCAGTTTTTAACCGACTCTACCACTAAACTGGAGCGTCGGGATCGCACCAAACCTTTATACTAACCAACAACGCACCGTAAGAGAATTTATCGAAATATACCGGGTGGCTCGGTATCTCGGCCCTGATCCTCGGTAATCTCGGTCCTCTGACCTCGATATGACTATTAAAACCGTGGGAATTTTTAATTAATAATGAAAAGGTACCTGAAAGAAATACATAACGGTAACTTACAAAAAAAAGATCGATAACACTCGATAAAGTAATAGTACGTAACGTGCGTACTGCTGTGGCAGGGATTCTAAAAAAAATCACGTCACAATTTATGCCATTTATCTCTCTATATTATAAAAAGATCTCGCCGCCGCCGCCGCCGTGTCAAGAATCGAGGGACTTAGAATAATTCGGGCTCAGGGCTTGGCGGAAGGGGATGGGGCTAAAGGCTTGGGACTAGCCCCACCCCTTTCCGCCAAGCCCCGAGCCCGAATTATTCTAAGTCCTTTTCCAAAAACATAGGTCCCCGAAGGCTGCGAGCACCTTGGGGGGGGACCCTTCGGGGAGGGGGGGGTGCCCTTGGGGGGCACCCTTCGGGGGGGAGGCACCCTACGGAGGGGACACCCTTGGCTGGGGGGCGATTGCGAGCGCGCGCAGCGCGCGGGCCACAATAAAATCCTAGTATAAATAAATATTGTTGCGCCCCGAATTTGCAACATCTATTTAATTATTGTTTATTTCGAAATTCAAAAAAAAAAAAAAATTATTAGGAAAAAGATAAATAGAAAACAAAATCAGTAAAACAATTAAAAGGGAAAAAAACCCACGCACCAACGAGAAGCACGATGGCAGACCAACACGGAAGAGGAGAACAGGATTCAAGGGAAACCCATCCTCAGGACCCTTTGTTATCAGGAGAAACCGGAGAAGCAACAGCGGGGATGGAAGCAGCAGTAAAACGAATGACGGATCTGACGCAATACGCGCTGGAGAACACAGAATCCCCTGGGAGATCATCTCCGCAGGAAGGAGTGAACACCCGGAGAGGGACCTCATACGGGGGTTTTGGAGGAGATAATAGCGGAGAAGGGGCAGGAAATGTCCCAGATGAGGAAGAAAGACCAGTGGGGGTGACAATGACGGCCGTGGACCGCGAACTCCGCCGCATGCTCCGCGACAGAGGGCTGGAGCACCGGATAGGGGCGTTGGAAAGGGCGCAAACACCCTTACGCAGAGGCAACATAGAAGTTGGTGCACCAGGAGATAGGAGACGGGTGCAAAGGTCTGGTTTGCCAGAGATAGACGACAGCGATTATGAGCTGCCGCCGCCTCGATCCAGGAGAGAAGGAATACATTCTGCTGGTGGAATAGGAAACAACAGAGGAGTAGCGGGTATCAGTGGAACACTCAGAGCCATCCCCCCACATGTTCCCACCGTAATGGAGCAAGCGGAGACAATTCGGCAATTGGAAGCTCGGGTACGGGAATTGACGCGGAGGTTAGAGACAGCACTGGCAGTGCCAGGAGGATGCCCGCCCGGGCCACCTGAAGATCCACAGGGCGACGACCCTGGGGGAAGACCACCAGGAGGGCCCCCAGGGGGTCGCGTGCCAAATCGGCAGAGTGAAGCAGGAAGGCACCTTGATATTGGGTTGGCCCTAAAATCGATAAAAAATTTTGATGGTAGCGACACAGCCGAGCTGGATGGGTTTTTGGATTCGTGTGACACTGTTTTCGAAAGGATCAGGGACACGGATTACGGCGATCTGCTAGCTTTGGTGCGAAGTAGCAAGCTGAGCGGGAAAGCCACTAGGGAGCTGAAACACAAAACAATAAATACCTTGGAGCAATTGCGGAAGGAATTGGAAGCTCTGTATGGGCACCGAAAATCACTGGCCGCACTGCAGATGGAATTTAATACACTGCAGCAAAAGTCAAATGAGGATGTGGCCGCGTTCGCGGCTAGAACGGAAAAAATAACCGTGGACTTAGTGGAAAAATTGTGCGAGACCGCCGACAACGAAAGAGATGCGCGTACGGTGGAGCGCATGACACGAAAGAGCGCACAGATGAACTTCGAAGGAGGATTGCATGGGCAAGTGCAGATACTGGTACGTGCACGAAATTTTGCCACACTCCACGAAGCCATTACTGGCGCCATCGAGATAAGCGATATGGTGCGGATAAAAGGAGGGGCTGTTGGAGTACAGAATCATCACCGGAAGTCAATGGACGGGAAAACCAATGACAAGAAATGCTACGTCCGCGGGAAAATGGGCCATATTTCGCGTGATTGCACACGTCGGTCCGGGCGCGTAAGCCTGCCCTTGGGACGGTGCAAATCAACACCGTAGCATGTATCACACCCGAGAGCGTAGTAGCAATACCGGGAAAAATAGTGGACGAGAATGAATGCATGATGGCCGCTACTCGTAGTACTACGCGTGCGATCACGATACCCCGTACGCTGGCCAGTATCAGCGTTGAGGCGATCAGTGACACCCCCCTAGCGGATCCGAGCAACCGTCATTTTGTGGTTGCTTTACGGTCACATACAAGTAACCGTCATTATGAGGTTAATTTCCAGTTGTTTTACCGTAAAACAACTGTAATGTAACCGACAAAGCGACCGTTATTTTGGAACAAAAAAGAACCCGATTGCAACTGCACTGCGACCAATGTTTTAACCAAAAACAAACTTTAAAGTAACGCAGAAGTAACCGACAGTTTGTTAAAAGTTGTTTTTAGGTTACGTCGTGTCGGAACATTGAGTTCATTACGGGTCACTTTACGGTTACCCGCCGGTCACTAGGTTCCTTCTGGGTTATTCTGGAGTGATTTTTTGTTCCATAACGACCGGTCACTCTTCGGTTATTTTGCGGTTCTTCAGATCCGCTAGGGCCGAGCGGCAGGGGGACGGATGGGGGGACCCCGAGATAAGGCGATACTGCGAGTGCTCGAGGTAACGGTGCCGACAAAGAGCGCAACAGCCAGCGACTTCGATATAGAGAGTCCCACAGCAGTGCGGGGTCTGCTGACTCTCAAGGCCGATACAAGTGCACAATGCAGCCTAATAAAATATAGCTGCGTGGAAAAGGATGCGCTAATAGAGGATAGCGATGTGGAGCTCCAAGGCGCGAGTAGCAGTAAATTTATGCCTATTTGCAAAGTGGAGATAACCCTAAAAATTCCTAAAAGATCAATAAAACAGTGGTTTTATGTGGTAAGGGATGATATTCCAATATCCATTAATGGTTTGTTGGGTATGGAATTCATCAAAAAACATCGAGCAGATATCCTAAGGGGGGAAATATTTAACTTATATGGATATCACATGCCGTTAATTGATGGAAAAGCAAAAATGGCACTCGCACCGAGAACAGAGATTATTGCATATGTAGCTACAATAAGTAAAAGTGCTGGAATACTCGCACACCAACAACTCGGTGAAGGAGTAATAATGGGAGCATGTTATACACTACCACGAGGAAACAGTTGGGTAGTAAGCCTCATAAACACAACGGAAGACGTGGTAGTGGTAGAGCGGCCGACGGTGACACTTAAGCCGGTAGAGATAACTACGGCTGAGCTCGAAGCCGAGGCGAAGGCGTTAAGTATGGGTACCGTGAGGGTGGAAAGGGGAGCTCAGCGACTCCAACGCTTGGAGAGTGCGCTCGGCGTGACTCACCTCAATTCCGAGGAAAAAGAGGCCCTTTTCCAAGTAATAAAACAATATGAGGATATATTCCATTTGGAAGGCGACAAATTGCCATGTACCCATATGGTGGAACACCGGATTCCTCTAAAAGAAGGCACAACACCAATAAAAGTGCATCCATACAGGTTGCCCGAAATGCAAAAAAGGGAAGTGGAGAAACAGACCAACGAGATGCTGGAAGACGGAATAATTCGGCATAGTCGAAGCCAATGGAACGCACCACTACTAGTGGTAGCCAAAAAACCCGATGCAACGGGGAAAAAACGGATGAGAGTTGTAGTGGATTTTCGGAAATTAAATGAGGCCACAATTGGGGATTCCTACCCACTGCCCAACATCACTGAGATATTGGACCAGTTGGGAAAAGCACAATATTATTCCACGCTCGATTTAGCATCGGGATTTCATCAAATCCCGATGGCTGAAGAAGACAAGGAGAAAACAGTGTTTTCAACACCACAAGGCCACTTCGAGTACACTCGAATGCCATTTGGCTTGAAAAATGCACCGCCAACATTTCAGAGGTTAATGAACTCTGTCTTGGCCGGCATACAAGGAGTAAAGTGCTATGTCTACTTGGATTATATCGTCGTGTACGGGAAAAATCTACATGAACACAACGAAAGGCTAAAAGAAATATTTTAGCGATTAAGAGAAGCCAAATTATCGGTGCAGCCTGGGAAATGTCAATTTTTGCGGAAAGAAACAAACTTTCTGGGACACGTAATTTCGGAGGATGGAGTGCGTGCGGATCCTGAGAAACTTGTAGCTATGAGGGAATATCCAATTCCAAGAACTGTAAAGCAGGTGCAATCGTTCCTCGTATTGGCTCGCTACTATCGAAAGTTCATAAAAGATTTTTCAAAAATTGCTAAGCCGTTGACAGAGTTAATAAAAAAAGGGACAAAATTGGAGTGGACGGCCGAGCGAGATGCTGCATTTGAAGAATTAAAAACGGCATTGACGACGGCACCAGTGTTGCAGTATCCAGATTTTGAGCAACAATTCCTGGTAACAACTGACGCGTCAGATAAGGCCATTGGAGCAATACTTTCGCAGGGCAAAGTTGGGGAAGATTTGCCAATAAGTTACGCGAGCCGCACACTTTCGAAGGCGGAAATAAATTACGCAACGACTGAAAAAGAGTTGCTCGCCATAGTGTGGGCTTTAGCGCAGTTCCGACCTTACATCTATGGAACACATTTTAAGGTGATAACCGATCACCAACCCCCCACTTGGTTATTTGGGGTAAAAGATCCAGGATCGCGATTAATGCGATGGAGGATAAAATTATCCGAGCATGAATCTGACGTTGAATATAAAGCTGGAAAACGAAATACGAATGCTGACGCACTTAGCTGCATTTTCATTACTACGAGGGCGCAGGCACAGGAAGGAAAAGGAGGAGAAACCCCGGAAGGAAACGATGTGAGTGGGAAGGTGATGGAGAGTTTCGAAAGCAGCGTAAGTGGGAAAGAGACGGGGCGAAGTGCAATACCAGCGAGCGGCAGCCCACACCGACACGCTAACACACTCGTGCCGTGTGCATGGGGCCAACGCGCTGCGAACGGCGGGACAAAAGGAGAGGCCGAGAAGTCCGAGCTGCATATTACTAAAAAGCGGAAGAGGGGACGACCGCGCAAGAAGCAGTGTGAGGAGGACGCCGCATCACCACAGTCCACCAATGGTGAGCCGGAAACAGTCCGCGCGGACTGCGAACAACAGAGCGAGCCTGGAGCAGCGGAGAGCGGGGAAGAAAAAAACGTATGCTCAACTCATGAGAGGGACGGAGAGGCAACGACTAAAAACGAGTGCCGCTGCAGCACTGCCGTTGCCTGCCCACCATTGGAGGAGCGGAGGAAAATACTGAAGGAGTACCATAATACCCCCCTGGGGGGACATCAGGGTGTACAGAGGACTTTGAAAAGAATGGGAAAGAAATATGGATGGCCTGGAATGAAGAAGGAGATAGAGGAGTACATCGCGGCATATGACAAATGCCAAAGGAATAAGCTGCGATGCAAAGGGCGTATGTCAATGGTACTAACCGATACGCCGGGAAAAGCTTTTGAAAAAGTGGCCGTGGACATAGTAGGTCCACTTCCAGAAACTGTTACAGGGAAAAAGTACACACTTACCTTCTAGGATGCGGTCACGAAGTATAGCGCTGCCGTGGCTATCCCTAATCCGGAAGCGAACACGGTGGCTAGGGCATTGGTCGAAGAAATAATCTGCCGTTACGGCACACCTGAAATTCTGCTTTCCGACCAGGGAACAAACTTTTTAAGTTCCGTTTTTAAAGATGCTTGTAAACTGCTAAAAATAAAAAAGATACAGACAACAGCATCTCATCCGGAGAGCAATGGGGCCCTTGAAAGGTCACATCGAACCTTGGCCGAGTATTTAAAAAATTTTGTTAATGAAGAACAAAACGATTGGGATGAGTGGTTGCCGTACGCGATGTTTACGTATAACACCACTCCCCACACAGCTACAGGCTTATGACCTTATATGCTTGTGTTTGGTCGCGAGGCTGAATTGCCCACGGCAGGCAAGAACCGCGACTCACGTACACACACGCAGACTATGTTGCCGAGCTGAGGGAACGGCTACGGGCCGCATGGACGGTAGCTCGTGATAGTCTGCATGGAGCAAAGGAGAAAGCGAAGCTGGACTATGACTGTTACACGACGAGACCGTGCGACGAGGACGAACAGAAAAACTCGCAGCTACATGGACGGGCCCTCACACCATCGTGGAACGGCGGAGCCCAGTGTAATGACCAAGCGGAGAGTTTGGGGAAGTGTAGATATTGGCATTGCGGATGGACTGACGAAGTATCGCAGAGAGAAAATATATGGTGATCACCGAGATTCGAACCCGGATTATTCAGGTACTAAGTAAGAGCGCTAACCACTGCGCTAATGTCACCTATATATTTCTCTCATTCGAATCGTCTTCTTATATGCAATGTAGGGCCGTCACACCAGTCACATATGCAATTAAAAGGGGAAAGAGGATAGTGTCGGTACATGTTAACCGGCTACGGGCTTTCGTCGAGCATTAGACTGCTTATCGCATCGCAAGCGATAAGCAGGCCGGCGACGAAGGCGAGAAGGCGAAGAAGGAGAGAGACTGTCCCCTTCACATGAGTTGAAAGGAGACGGCCGGGGAAAAAAAAAAAAAAAAAAAAACGCAGCGAGCCGTGCCACTAGCGGCAATGCAATGCGTGATATATATATATATATATATATATATATATATATATATATATATGAGTTTTGTTTTAGCGCGGACGCATAGAGGCGTCAACGCGCGGGAGAGAGACAGAATAATGAGGCACGGACGCATAGGAGCATCGACGTGCCAGAAAGAGAGAGAGCATGAAGGGAAGAAGTAAGTAGAAGGAGCGCGGACGCACAAGGGGGGCATCAACGCGCGAGAGCGAGAAGAGGCATAGCTGATAATTTAACGCGGATGCATAGGTAGCATCTACGCGTTGGAAAGAGAAGGGAAATTGGTGGGTTCCCCAGGAAAGATAGAGAGGGGAAGTGAAGAAAGAAAGGCACGGATGCATAGGAGCATCGGCGTGTTCAGAAGAGGAGGAAGGATAGAAAGAGAGAGAGTGCGGATGCCCAAGTGGGGCCTCAACGCGTTGAAGAAGGAGAGAGATACTTACCGATACTTACTGTTACTTGTTTTCGGTTTTTCTGCTTCTTCTTCTTCGGCTGACCTGAAACCTATAAAAAAAAAGCTACAGGGAGAAGGAAAGGTCTTCCGCTATCTATTTAGCGGGCGGAACTTAGTAAGTAACTAATAGCTAAAAAAAAACAAAAAGAATCGCAACACGGTTGGAATTCATTTTTGAATAAGATTTATTATAAGGAGGGGAATAATCCCCTCCCTACTTATAAAAATACAACTATTGGGATTCTTGGGGGACCGGGTGGAGGCAATGGGGACAAACTGGGCCTGACCTGAACAGCCGCCCGATCCCGAAAAAGTCGTCCGTCTCAAGGCCGCCGACGCCTCCCCAGACGTAGTCCGCCGCATCCCGGAGGAAGCGGCGGTGGTGGCGCACCGCCAGGGCCTCCCTGATAAACGTCCCTTGCCACTCGGGACGTCGGGGACGGGCTGACCCCGGCACATGGACCACGTGCGCCTGTAACAGAGAAAAGGAAGAACCAGATGAGTAAGGGGGTGGAGATTGCAAATTTTTTCGAAGGTATAAACGGGCGAAGGAAATTTGCACTTACCAACAGGTCCAGGAAGTTCTGGGAGAGGCAACGGCCCTCTACCACAATGTTGCCGTAGATATCCCGGGCGTGCGACATGTTGCGGCGATTGATTTTTATTTTTTGGGGAAGTTTGGCGATGTGTCTTCGACCGAAGTCAAGAAGTTTATGAGCTCGTGGCGGCTAATTCGCGCCGGCCACTGCTTGACGACGGGGATGAAATTTGCAAAATAAGCAATCCCACGGTCGCCGAGTCGTACTAACACACGACTTCTGTTGCAGGTTTGTCCTGCTATCCGTCGTTGTCGCGTATATGGACGAGGCACTGGGCGGCTATGTGTTAACGCCGTTCACCAGCAACCCCGGCATATACTATGAAGAAATTGGAAACCTGGCTGAAGCAAAAGCGACGTGGAGACTCGCAATTAAAATGGACTTCTCGACAATCATAAGGAGAGAGAAGGAAACAAAAGAGCATGGTCACGTGTTGCAAGAAATGTGTGAGGAACTCGGCAAGGCCCCGACAGATGACACCTGTCAAGCGATAAGCCAAAAAATCCAAGTCGTCACGGGGAAAATAGACGATGGTATGTGAACCATCTATGACCTCATCAGGTCAAAGCCATTACGTAAACGACGAGGTCTAATGAACGGGATGGGATCAATAATTAAATCGATCACCGGAAATATGGATGCAGCTGACGCGGAACAAATACATCGGGAGATAGCAACAATTCAGTCGAACCAAAATTTGCTAAGAAACGGAATAAAGGGTCAGCTACAGGTCGTCACCTCGGCATTGCGGATTTTCAACGAAACTTCTCACAAGATTCAGAGGGACGAGGATGTATTGGAAGGAATGTTGACACACGTGCGAAAGGGACTGTCAGATAGACAGGACCAGTTGGAGAAACGGGTGGTACTCGAGCAAGGGGTACACATGCTAGATGTAGTAGCCGAGGCGGTATTGGAAGACGTAAGGGAGTTAGTATTGTTACTTGCCGAGGTATCAGTGGGTAGGATAACCGCAGCCGTGTTGTCGCCCGGTAAGCTTGTGGAGTACCTCACGGACGCACTACCACACTTACCGGCTGGAACCGGGTTCCCTGTACCTGTGTTACGCAGCGAGGCGAGTACACTCATACGGCTCACCGACGCACGTGCCTACAGCGACGGCACAGCGGCTATGCTGTTACTGGATATCCCGCTGATAAGCTCGCAGCGGTATACTATCAACCGAGTATATCCCGTGCCTGTGAGGGGCATAAACAACACATACTACTACATGGATACCACCGAGGACTTGGTAGTAATCGATCAAGTAGGCCGAAACTACCTGCAGATTTCCACAATAAATTTGGAAAATTTGTGAAGTGCTGACCTTCGTAAAAATCGACACTGCCAATGGACTACAATGCCCTAAAAGGGCCTTATCACTCGCCAGCACCCTAATTGTATCAATGGAGCAGCAGGGAAGGTGGATGTACGTCTCACCAGTGGAAGATTAATCACGATTGCGTGCAAAAACGAACCAGCAAAACGTGAAACATTAAAAAACTTGAGAATTCTGGCTCTGGAAGGTTCATGCGAGGCAACCGCCCAGGACTTTAGGGTTCAAACCCTCGCGATGGTGACAGTGACGCGTTATGAGAATTTCTTGCCGCCGTACAATCTCATATTGTCAGAGATTGACAGGAAATTCCATACGCGAGTGGAAAATAAAAGTGAAAATGCGAGAGTGATGAATGTATTGCGAAATCCCGGGGAGTTGAAAACCCTCGGGGAGCGAGTGGAAAAAATAAGCACGGACATTGATAAAGACTATAGTAATCAAAATAATCAAAGTATACACAACGTGTTAATGTATTGTTTGGGGGCAATAGCACCGATAGCCTTGGCCTGCTACGCGGTTTATAAACTGTGCCAGTGGTTGAAACGAAACACGGCACCGGCAAGGCCGGCAGAGGCATCGACTCGCGAGGAGTCACCGGCCGTGGAAAACCTAGTACCAGTGCCCGAGCGCACTGATGGCCACCGGGCAGAGTTACAGCGGGTATGTTCGGGTAGAGATAGGGGCCGGGGGCACAGATTCTCTTATCGGGCCAGGGCTTGGCGCGTGAATAAATAGAATTAAGGAAAATATTTGTAAACCCAGTTCAACTGGAGAAAATTTCTTTCATTACATTCAAAAAATTTTCTTTTAAGGGGGGAGGGATGTTGCGCCCCGAATTTGCAACATCTATTTAATTATTGTTTATTTCGAAATTCGGTGGAAATAACTCCAGTAGTTATTTCCACACTCGTAGTCGACATCACAGTGTGCTGACGCGAGGCGACGCAATATCGACCGATCAATCGTTCGATATTGTGAAATTGCAAGCGCATCAATTTTCGGCGAATTGCAGGTAACAACTGCAATTCACCGACAGTCTTGGACGAGAGTCGAAGCGAACGGTTGAGCTCGGGAAAGACTCGTGTAAATTAGCTTAGAAATATCCTTGTAAAATATTTCTTCAATAAATATTTCCGTTGTTATTGATACGCGTGAGTTCTAACCTTTTATGCGGTAAACCGATCCCATAAAGTAAATAAATTAGTGAACCGATCAAGGCGACCTGATCACTCGTCGAGTTTCGGGCACAACAATATGTATATACCGTATTTATTTTCTACTTGAAGCATTCAGGTTATGCCACTAAACAAAACATTTTATTTAATGCAAATAAAGACAAATTAGATATAAGATTGCAGTTACATCAATTGTTTGTTTCTAAGTGCACTGATCACATGGGATCGTTCTAGTAACTATTGTGACGTATTTATCGTGAGCAGACTCGAGAACGAAATTTTATTCGGGAACTACATCACGATACTATCACCTTCGGCCGTCCACTCTCGTTCGCGCATCCGCAAACCCGGTGGGCGCCAGTTAATTTTTGTTTCACCGGTAATAACTAATCGGTAGGCCCGAGGAATCGAGTTGATCAGACTCGATCCCAATAAAACCGAAAGCCCGGAGCAAAAGCTAACGATCGAGAACAAAAATCAAAGAAAACGGTAGCTCAGTTAATTTTTGCGGTCGCGTAAAATTAACAAACGCAACGGGATGCGTTTGCGCGAACGGACGTTTGCGGAAATGCACGGCCGCTCAGGCTGCTTGGTTTTGGTAAAGAGGGTCGAGGTTGGCCCAAGAAATAGCTTTTCGGGATCAAAATCGCCAAGATTCATAACTTATTCAATTTACTTAAATTTCGGGAACGCATGGAATCAATGATATGCATTAAATAATGTGCAAGACCGACAAGACAAGTCGAGAACACGGTCAGACCGCATGGCATAGCTACGCGTACAGCACGAAGCCATCGTTAACTTGGCCGTATCATCGGCCACGCGAGAGCATTTAATCGAAGATATTTGATTAAATGAATTAATTAAATAACGGGAATGACTCACCCAAAATTATTCCAAAAAATCAGAGGAGCGAAACCATCATCCCAGGAGGGACACGAGAACACAGTACACTCAGTGCACTGAATAGTGAACGGGAACTTTTGTTTTATTTAATTGAATAAAACTATCGCAGCATGAGTATGCAGAGCATACGTAGCACACGATACACGATGCACGAGAACGCTCTATGTACTGTTAAGTACGCGAGAACTACGCGGAACCGCGCACGCGAGCGACAGGAAAACTTGTCAACACGGGTTTAGGCCTCAAGGCACCTCGGTGGTGACCCGAGGAAGACTGATTGTCTCCAACAATCATCGAAATCTCGTCATAATAATTATGAATCGCTCCCAAAATCCCTTACTCGAGAACTACTGCCCTCTCCCTCGAATCACCTCGTAACTATATCGGGAACACAAATCATGCCAGTAACATTTTCGAAATGTATACAATCGCATCCCTTAATGCTTCGCGCGAGAACGGGCCTACTCAGCACACTTATGCACTGCACTGCAACAGGATGCTCCATCCTTTGCAAACAACCAACAAAACTCCACCCGTTCTCTAGCGCAATACATTACCTCAATAGGGCGCCGGATTTACACCGGTCTACAACTAATCGCAAGACTCGTTCGGTAACTCTTGTCTGCCGGGCTGCTCGTTTCTTTGAGCTCTCATCCTCGCGACAGATTTGAGTGCTCCGATGTACCGAAACTTTACAACAACAATAACAAAACCTAAGAATAATAATTCTTAGATAAACCGAGAACGTAAATTCGAGGGAAAGCAGCTTGAAAACGCTGAAAAATAGCAAGTAACAATAACACAAGCCCTTGTGATCGTGATTTCCAATAAATCACGTCACAATTCCCCACCCCTTAAGGGTGGTTACGGCTTAGAGATTGGGAACGGTTGCTTCACAAAACCAAACGTAACCACAGTTCTGAACTGCATTGTGGATTTCGGTTTCCGTTGAAATTTCGCGGATTAGGGAACAAGTATCGTAATCAAAATTACTGTTTTTCGTGAACGAGATATTTCCTACCCAGTGTTACCATACGAGAGCGAAAGCAGCTTTGTAGGTAGGTCGTGAGCTGCCCTCAGTATTTAACTCAGAACACGAGAAATAATTAATGTATTCCTAGATGAATTTAAAAAAAAAGTAATAACGAGAAAAATGTATTGGTAGCTTGTTTGACATTACCCACTGGTTACGGTCGGTAGCTAATAATGGTCGTGGGTAATTCGGGATCAACGCGAGCGTACTCTAGCGATACGAGAAGATATTTCTGATTCCCCTTTTCCTCTATTTTCTGTTCTTGGACGGACAACCAAAGAGAAAGGGGAAATAATTATAACGAGATCATAACGGTACCCCCGCGTAGAAAAAAGTAGTATATTCGAGATTCTCGGAGAGATTCTCGGCACAATCTCGGTGAGAATCTAGCCGAGAATCTCGAAAATCTCACAGAGAATCTCTGTGAGAGTCAACGATGGTTCCCGTAGCATGCTTCTTTCCCAGATTCCTGAGATTCTAGAGAATCTATCGCAGATTCTATGCAAGATTCTCGAGAATCTATGCTAGCTTCTTACCGAGATTCTTTGGAAAAACTTTTATTTAAATTGTTATAATTTTTCCTAGATTCTTTAAGAGATTCCAGAGAATTTATCGCAGATACTGTACGAGATTCTAGAGAATCTATCCTACCTTCTTACCAAGATTCTTTGGAAAAACTTTTCTTTACATTGGTACAATCTATCCTAGATTCTTCACGAGATTTCAGAGAATCTATGCCAGATTCTTTTTGAGATTCTCACTTCAAAGGTCTCACATTCAAAGGTCTAGGGAAAGCGAAAAGAACCTATCCTTGATTGTTTTCCAGATTCGGGAAAAGGTCTAGAGAAATCGAATAGAATCTATCCCAGGTCTTTTCCGAGTTTCTATTTTAATTATCATATAATGAATAAAAAAAGAAAAATAAAAAAGATCAATTCCAAGGAAAAAATTGAAAAATAAGAAATGTGATAGAAATAAATTTTCTGGGCCAGATTCATGTTCAGTGGGTAAAGTTAAACAATTTAAGGCGAGTTTCGTTGGGTTCTAAATATACGTACAGAATCTCGGATAGATTCTGTAGATTCTACTTAGACTTATAGAATCTAGGATAGATTCTAGAATAGAATCTATGTATAGAATCTAGGATAGATTCTATACATAACTTAAGATATATTCTATATAGAACCCAACAAAACTCACCTAAAATTCACGATGGAGTCTAACTTTACCCACTGAACATAAATCTGGCTCAGAAAATTTCTTTCTTTCACATTTCTTCTTTTTCAATTTTTTCCTTGGAGTTGATCATTTTTATTTTTCTTTTTTTATTCGTTATATGATAATTAAACGAGAATCTCGGAAAAGATCTAGGATAGATTCTTTTCGCTTTCTCTAGACCTTTGAAAGAATTTGGAAAACAATTAAGGGAAAATTCTATGGTCCAACTCCAAAGGGAAAATTCTTGGTCCATTCTCGTGCAAATCACTAACGAAGGCAAGCGTACATATATTCAAAATGTTATCGTTATGACGCTCCAACGGTACTTACGAGGGGATTCGAGAGAGTGGGTAGTAACTCTCGAATAAGTAATTTGGGGAAGTATCAGACAATAATAATGTTGAGCTTTCGATGATGCCTCGAGTTCTAAGTGAGGGTTGTTTTTGTCACTCGTCTGAATCAATTGTTCGGCTGTCACGCTCTGGGTACGTAGTGTACTGTGTACGGTATGTGCTTTCATGTATTGTGAGGTATATTCGTAAAATAAAACTAGTGTTCCCATCATTTGTTTGGTGCAGTGTCGTGCTCTGATTTCTCGGATAATCTATTGAATTCTCGCTCCGAGGATTACCAGGAATAATTTTGGTGATACGTTTTAGATGAATTCAGTATTTAAATAATTATTTCAATTAAAGATCTCGTGCTGCCGAATATACGTACCACTACCATTGAGTTTACGATTCGCGCGCGTTGTCCTGCAACTCGCTGTTAGCGTCAACGTTTTCGATGCGTCCCACGCCCTCTTGAAAATTAAATCCATAATACAATTTATTATCTCTAGCACAACCAAGCAGCTTAAACGGCCGTTTATTACCGCAACCGCTTTACATAACCCCAAAGCTTGACTATTCTCTCATTTTTTCAGGTTTTTTAATACAAAATGGTACAAAAGGTGGAACAAAAAATAGCTGGTGCCCAAAAGGCTTACGGACCCGCAAATAAGGGTGTACGGCCGACGGTGACATTACCGTTATGATTTCGTCATGAATATTTGATTTACGATTACGCTCACGAAAAATACGTCACAACTGAAATATTAAATTGAGTAAATTGAAATTTAATTCAACGTTTATTCTTGGAATGAATACCTTACCTATATTTGTTTCTTTTCCGTATGCCTTCTTCAGGCTTTTACGTTGCCCCTCTCCCCTTTTCCCCGTTCCATCATAGACACCCCTTTCCCCGTTCACTTCATAGAGACCCCCTCTAGAGTGCTGTCCGCAGCCACTCATCCTAATGCACTACTGTATCGCATTTGCACGAGGGCACAGGGAAACTGCAGAAAACTTGGCCGATACAGACGGCTTTATTTTTACTGAGTTTCTATTGTATGAGAATATATTAGAAACTCAGAAAAACTGCCTCCCGCTCAGCAGTTGGCGCGCAAACCAGTGCATGGCTAAGCGGTCACCCATCGAAGTTATGGCGGCAAATAATGCTGCTTAACTCTGGGGACCGCCGAAGCCACACACCGACCGCGCGTCCACTACTGTCGGTGCCTTATCCATATTATACATGAAAATTTTGAACCCCGTTGCCGTAATGAAACCGTGCGAACCGTTGATGTGGGTATATGAATCCGCATATATTGCTTGTATTTCAATTAAGACAAGATTCCCTTTTACTTTTAACAATTTTAATAATTTTAGTATTTATATGGAATCTCCACCTGACGCGGTCTGGGACGGTGGCTGTCAAGGCTCACAAAATTACGAATGATAATCTTTTTATTTAATGTTGGGCGCCAGTCGAACAATCGTCGACATTTTATAATTATTTAAACGTTATTATAGTCGGCTTGTAGCCTCTCAAGGGAGTAACAGGGTAGACCCAAAGAAATATACAATGACTCTACGAGATTTCCAAGAATATATTTGACAAAGAATTTGCAAGCGTGATCTACAAGGTACTTACGTTCGTTTCATGAACACAGTTCAGTTACAATGATAATACGTTGATTCACACTTCAAACGGCTCGGTCTTTGGGTTTTCTGTTACTAGATCTGAATTTCGAACGAACTTCAGTTCGATTTGAGGTTCTTTGTATTTCAACTCCGTTGCTACGAGAAAAACGTGTGCGTACTTCGCGAAGCTCAAGGGTCGAGTGAGTTCCTTAGCATATGCGTCATCTTCGGTCGACAACCTATGACGTCTGCGCGGTGACGTCGCGCCGTCGGCGGCGTTTCGGGAGATTTTCCCAATATTTCGATCTATTTCTTGATCGACTTATCGAACTTTTGTTCTTATAAATTAATTATAATAACATTCGAAGGTCCAAGCGTTTGATGTTGCAGCAATTACGATTGTTTCTGTTACACAATAATGTAGACTTACCGAACAATAATAATTTTAAATACAGAGCCAGGTATGCCCTTGATTATTGATGAAGCATTAAGATGACACCGATTCTGCAGCACGTGACCATTTACCTGAAAAAATTAAAACATAAACATTTTCGTTAGAACGATGATCTGTGGATTGTTCATATCTATGGTGTAGGCATAACTAAGCCAGTTATATATACAAAGTCTCATAGATATAATGTATTAATGGTGCCATGACGTTATATAACACGACAAAATATCACAGACAGAACATCTAAAACAAATTATCACACGGACGGAATATTGCGCCGTCGAAACGGTAGGGTGCATTATCCACGAAATGGATAATAACAGAAGCGCAATATCCACGAAATGGAGAAAAACAGAAATTCAATATCCACGAAATGCAGGATCAACGAAATGTCAAATTCACGAAATGTAAGATCAACGAAATGCAAGATGAACGAAATGCTAAATTCACGAAAAGAAAAATCAACGAAATGCCAATTCCACGAAACGTAAGATCAACGAAATGCCAAAACCACAAAACGCAAGATCGACGAAATGTCTAATTCGAAACGCAAGGTTCGAACACAGAAAATGCAAAATTCACGAAATTCTATTCATGCCTTGATTTAAGAATTTCCAATTAATCATAAGGCGTAGTATTTCTTTTTGGATTTTTTTTTCGGGAAGAGCCGAACGATTCCAATTATAATAGCGTAAACAATAAATCGTTTCCGATTTCGCACGTTACCACAGCTTTGAAGTTTTCGAAAGGTAAATATTAAAAAAACATTAACTTATATGAATTTTAGTGAATGAAAAGCTGGACATCTAAAGTTTATAATATTTAAAAAAATGTCTACCATTAAAACTAAAAACTTAAAAATGTAACTGGACTTTTTTCCAATTAATGGAGAAACTTCTCTTCGGACACAAGCATATATCTGCCGATTTTATTCATACATATGAATACACGCTTCACGCTTCCTTTATAACATCATTTAATACATAAAAAATGGTGAAAACAGAATTAAACATGTAGCACTGTTTTATAAGGTTTTACTCGCGGTATAGTCAGGTCATTCTAGTACTTAAAACTAAGATAACGTAGTCTGAGCACATTGACTGTCGTCGCATAAGTTCGACGGAGTTTGAGAGAGAATTACGAACAGTTCTCGACAAGATAAAAATCTGAAAAAAATCAAGCATATGGAAGGTGCTAAAGAGATTACTTTGGACAATAATAATTTTAAAAATGTCATTAACAAATTACTAAAATAAATAATTGTTTAACAAAATACCCGGTAACACAATTTTTTTTTGTTATGAAAGTGATCTTTTTATTTTTTTGTATACGTAAGAATTTTTTCAGAATTTTGTGTTATGTTTCAAAATCGCGTTTTTTTTCAATTTGAAATAAAAAATCAGAGAAAATTCTGAAAAAAATCATTTTTATAACAAAAAAAATTAGATTGCCAGGTGCATTGTTGAACAATTATTTATTTCACTGATTTGTTAATAACATTATTTAAATTATTATTGTTCGAAGTAAACTCTTTAGCACCTTCCATATGCTTGATTTTATTCAGATTTTTATCACTTCGAGAACTGTTCGTAATTCTATCTCAAACTCTCTCGAACTTATGCGACGTCAGTCAATGTGTG
Organism: Ephialtes manifestator; assembly: GCA_963970395.1. Lineage (NCBI taxonomy): Eukaryota > Metazoa > Arthropoda > Insecta > Hymenoptera > Ichneumonidae > Ephialtes > Ephialtes manifestator. The sequence continues at coordinate 7,760 of CAXAOA010000033.1, read as the reverse complement.
CGTCAAGTGAAAAATACCAAATCTCCTTTTTTTGCTTCCTCATAGAGGATGCTTTATTTTCATGAAAATTTTTTTTTTTCGCGTTTTTTGTCAGATTTCTCAGAATGGTCTAAAACATGGAGAAAAGTGGTTTAGAAAAATTTTCCGGATGTATGTGTGTGTGTGTGTGTGTGTGTGTGTGTGTGTGTGTGAGATGAAAGGCCAAAAATTCATTTAACTGTAACTTTTAAACTATTCGATCGAATCAGCTCAAATTTAAACAACATATGCAGTACTATCTAATCTTCAATTGGTGTAAATTTCGGGATAATCGATTGGCACGTTTTATTTTTAGAAGAATTTTTTAATTTTGAAAAAAGTCCGTAAATGCTCTAGCTCGAACAAATTTTTAGCTAGCGGGCTGAAACTTCGTATTAAAATTCAACAAATTGATGCGACCTTTGGTATTGAATTTGGGCCAAATCGGTAAAGCAGTTCGGTTTTTATGAGATTTTGAATTTTTCGAAAAATTTTCGTTTTGCTCTAATTCAGGTAAAATTTCAAATAATCAAGTGAAATTTTCTACACATGAAAAATAATATTGAGCCCTGCTACGTACCAAATTTGGTGATGATCGGTAAAGCGGTTCGGATTTTACGGGATTTTTTATTTTTTTTTAATTTATGGGTGTCGCTCTGGATTTCGTAAAACATCGGAAAATCAGAATAAAATTTAAAAATGGTTGCGAAGTAGAACTTTACACAGTGCTTTCTTAATTTATTATAAAAATATGATAAACAAATTGTTCAGTTTGACAGTTAATTTACATAGAGATTATTGGTGCATATGGGCGTATCTCACAAACCTTTGACTTTCACGGCCTCAAAGAATAAAAATCTAATTAAGGAGCACAGGATCGCCAATTTTTTGTACTCATCTTAAGACCTTTAGAAAGCAATATTCGTTCATGGACAAAGCATCATATACAGGGTGCTCGCATAAAAAATCATATTATCATTTTAACTAAAAATCATTTATTTGGTGCTAATTCATTGTAGGAAATATGTGTTATTGTTTTACAAGTGTTTAACTTACTTTCAATTTAATTTTTTTTTAAATGACCCATTAAAGGCATAGTTTTATCCCTTCCATTAAGTCATTTTTCTAATTCAATTTTACTCAATTCGTATGCGGAAAATGAAACGTATGACTGGTAATGACTGTCCTAACTCAAAATATAATTTAGCTAATTTAGGAACGATAATAGTTTGAATTTATTATGCGAATTTATAAACCTGACATTCTCGAACCTGACAATTGAATACATTTTGACCCAGAAAAAAATTGTTTCTCGTCGAGAGGTCGGGCACATCTGCGCACATCTAATTCGTGATAAGAATAACGTACTTAGATGGAATTTAATTATCTTACAGGACTAGTTTGGCCGGATAACGACGCGAAAAACCTGACATTTATTCTCCACGCAGCAATATGCGTCCATGTCGCAGAACGTTGCGAGCAAAATAATTGACTCTCCGACATAATTTTCACTTCATTCAATTCGTGATGATTCTACCTTCATGTGCATCCAATTCATTTGGCTCAATTAGTTTGTGCTGATATTCCTGCACCATATAACGGTGGATGTCAGGTTCACCATCGAAACCGAGTGACAGCTTTCACAGGATAAACGCTTAATTTTCTGACATGTTTGGCGATTATAATCAGGTACATTATGTTCATTGCACCTTACCAGAATTTCATGATTTTTTTCTTATTTTTTTGAAGGTGCATATTAATGCTACACCCGAACGAAGTGACGCGAAAATCAGAGTTACAAGTGACAACGTTGTTAATTTCCACATTTGAACCAGGATAAAACAGTCTATTGGTGCATTATAAAATTAAATAATTTTTTTCAGATAGATTATGATTCGTACATCTTAGTAAAAGTTTGATATCCGCGTAATTAATTCTGTGTAAATTACTATAGCATTTCGCAGTCGAGTTACATGAAAGTCAAAGGTTTGTGAGATATGCCCATATATGAATCGCGCGCAATGTCAACGATGTGAAGCTTGATATGATCGATTATTTATATTGTGCTAAAAATCCAAAGCGTACTGTCAAGAAAATTCGTACGTTTCGTAGTAATAGAAATACAAACGAGTAATTTAGGTATCAAATTTGATGTTTTTTGCAAATTTGAGGGTTGTGCAGAGAAAAATAATTAATTTTTTTTTTTTGGTATTTATATGGATAACCCTCGTAAGTAAATATAATATTACATTTATTAACATTACATTTACTAATATAATTTATTTACTAGCTTCCTGTTGATCGTGCAACATATATCGAAAAAATAATGAATATTCATCGGGTGGAGGTTGATGAAGATGATTTCGGGAAAATTTTCGAGACGGAAGCTGATGCGTTTGAAAAAGCAACGGCCTCGGCGCTAATTGATTTTTACGCAGAAATTGACCGAATTAGAGACATCGGGTCAAATAAAAGTAAAAAGTTAAAAAATGACTTCAATAAGAAGTTGAAGAAATGTATTTAAAAAAAAATGAAAAGAAGAATGTCATGATGCAATAATAAAATTTTGGTTATGTACTGATGAACTGCTGACAAATATATGTACATCATAATTTAAATAAAGTTATATTCACTTAGTGCTGCGTAAAAAATAAATATTTTTCTCGCTATTATGGGATTTCTACAGCAGAAGAATGGGTGAAGCGAAAGCATCAAAGAACGTGGTTATTTAAAAAAAAAAAAAGAAAATTGCAGGAAAATGTTTGTCAACGAACCCCATGTAGGAATTGTCAGTACTCTGCCAGAGTTGCCCACACGGCCGTATTGTGGCCCAGAATTCATGCCAGTAATTAACAAGCACTGGCGCTGAATTATTTGCCAATATTGGCAGTTTTAGCAACGGGTCTAAGCCAGTACTGGGCCTCATAGTAATTCCTACATGGGACATTTTGAGATAGTAAGAATTTATAGATATAAAGATTATAATAATTTGTGCAATCTAAATAGCGATCATACGCCTATATTCGAAAATACACGCTGCACAAGTTGCACGTAAATTATGGTCGCACGTTTAGCGAGTGGAGTGCCATTTGTGAAATATTTGTGAGACCAGATGCAGAATTCAGAGAATTATACTCAGTGATCAATACAAGTCCGATATTGCAGGAAAGTTGGTGCACAATTGGGGAACGATAAGTAAAAAAAATTATACATTTATAGGTATTGCAGAATAAGACGTAAGTGGAGATATATTATAAGAGTCATACTATTTCTAATTAAGTTTTACAGTTAGCCTGTTTAAAAATTATTTTTGTATGGGAGTTTATCGGAAGTCCTTTAAATATTTTAGCTTAGAATTTTACAAAAAACAGTGGGCCAGAATACAAAATTAAATTTATTATTTTCATTAAATTAGGGAACAAAGAAATATTTGCCATTTTGTATAATGTTATAATTTTTTTAATTTTATGTCGAAAAGGTAAGTTAATATTTTTTCGATACGTTTAATTTATAATCAGTTATATTCCTGCGTATTATGAACATTTTTGGGGTTTTTTAATTTTGGGAAGGGATTCTTCGTCGTTGTCCGCGATCACAGTGCGACTCGACTTACTATGCGAGTCAACCAGGGTCGTAAATCCTGCTACCGAACGCGTACTGTTCGACACCGTGTCTTTCGCGAACTCCCGCACCTCAAATTAATGTGATGAGGGTGGTTAATAATTATAGAATGCAAATAAACAAACTTAACTTTATTCACATTTATATACACTTGGATGAATGTTGTGAAATTTAACATTTAAGTAATCAAAATTAAGAGTTCGCGCAGTACAGACGAAAAACTTATGTTTTGTAAGAAGTTAGATTCACTTTACTATTTTTCAAGAGAAATGCAGAGATCCGCGCTGGTTGGACTCTTGTTGTGCATTCTCTGAGAGTTCGATGATAACTGATTCTTAAAAGTTACAGTAAAACTAAGTAAGAAATGTGGGTGTATCCGAAAATTCGTGGTTACTAAATTTGCTGCGATTGATTGGTTTAAGAAAAATGCAAAGAAGGGACTTTTCCGAGTGGGGGGCAAGAACCATGTTGCACCAGTATGTTTTAGGCAGGCAAAAAAAGGTCTCGCGAGAGACGCTGACCCTTCAGTAGTGACGCGCTGCAATAAAAAATGTGCAAGGTCCTAGATGACTCGTTGACTCGAGTTTTGCCATTCGTGACTTCGTCTGACTTCGAAGGATTATTTGTATTACCAGTATTGAAAGAAGAACCCAGCCGTATCGCAGATGCTGGACTGATACTAGTCGCGAAGAAAAAATAAGTAAAATCATGAAATTCCTTTTACTCTGTTGCCGGATTAACGAATACGAATTTTAGCCAACTCGACAAATTGCAGCCTATTGGTTTTTCCAGAACCCTCATAATTCTACGGACTGTCCTATTATAAAGATCTTGAAGGAGACTGCTCACGATGGTGAACAGATGTTTTATAGCTATGTTAATAATGACGCAGAAAATCTACACGTTCCGTACGTGACGGAACAGACTCCCCCCTTGAGAGAGTACCGATCAAGTTAAAATTATGATATTTCATGTACGTATTTTTAAACAAGGAGTTCGTGCGTGTTCATAGGCTTATCAGTCTCTTAGTTTGTTTTGTCACTATCACTGTTGACTTCTGTGGCTAGCGGTAGTGGAGCGAGTTTGCGCACGTTCCTGTCAAGGATGCCCCTAGATGTTTTGACACGCACTACTCGCACAATGCCGTCCGCACCGGGTCGTGTTTCGATAACTCTTCCCATGAGCCATCGAAGTGGTGGTAGATGGTCCTCCTTCAGAAGTACCAATGAGCCCTCTCGGATGCTGTGAGATCCCCGAGTCCATTTGTGGCGAATATTCAGCTCATTTAAATATTCTTTGTGCCATCTGGTCCAGAAATTCTGCTTCATCTTCTGGATATGTTGCCACAATGATAGCCGATTGGATGGAGTGTTGATAAGATTAACCTCGGGTACGCTCGTTAATGTATTGCCAATCAAATAATGCCCAGGAGAGCGTACGAGAGGATCGTTTGGATCTGACGAGAGAGGAGTCAAAGGACGGGAATTGAGGATTGCTTCCACCTCTGTGAGAAATGTGTAAAATTGCTCGAAAGTGCGTAGCTGTTCACCGACTACTCGTCTAAGATGGTGCTTGAAGGATTTCACTGCCGCCTCCCAGGTTCCGCCGAAGTTTGGTGATTGCGGTGGTATGAAATGCCACTTGATTCTATGATCAATGCAGAAGCGGAGTGTTTTCTCTTTGTGTTCTTCTGAGCGCAAGTGCTCCATGATCGCCTTCAATTCATTGTTTGCTCCAACAAAGTTTGTTCCATTGTCGGAGTAAATGTTTTCGCATCTTCCTCTTCTTGCGATGAATCGTTTTAATGCGGCAAGAAAGGCTTCGGTAGTCATATCGCTGACCAACTCGAGATGCACGGCCTTGACTACGAGACAAACGAAAACTGCGCCGTATAACCTTGATGCTTTCTCGATTTCGATGTTTCTTTTCTTTGATAAAGAATGGACCACAATAATCTACACCGACGTTTGAAAATGGTCGAGCTTCGGTGATACGAACACCAGGCAGATTGCCCATAATATAGTTTGCAGACGGTGGATTTGCTTTGGCACACACCATACAGCTGCGAATCACTTTGCGGACTTGATTCCGGCCATCGATGATCCAGTATTTTTTCCGCAGCGAGTATAGAGTGGTTTGTGTGCCGGAGTGATAATTCGAGATATGTTCGTACTGGATGATCATGCTTGTTACATGATGCGATCGCAGTAGGATTATTGGGTGTTTTTCTGCGAACGAGAACTTGGAATTCGTGAGTCGACCGCCAACTCGAATTATGCCCACGTCGTCCACTAATGGAGCTAATGAAATGAGCTTGCTCTTCGGGTCTGCGATCTTTTCTTCCTGTAGGTCTCTTAATTCGCTGCGAAAGGTTGCTGCTTGTACGAGTTTTATGATAGTTGCGTTTGCAGCCTCCAGCTCTTCGCAGGTGAGATGCCCTTGTCTTTCGTGTGGCGTTTTGAATCGCAGAGCATAAGCAACAAATCTTCGTAATTTCACAATTGAAGAATATTTTGTGAGAATGTCGCTGTGAAGTGGTGTTGCGAGGCATTTAATTTTCCGCAATCCAGGCAGGTGATCCATTGTTGGCACTCCGATTTGTGGCCATGTGGACTCTTCTTTGATGAGCCATGTAGGGCCATTTTTCCATTTGAGATTGGAGACGTATGCTGATGGAAGCTGGCCTCTCGAGATGAGATCTGCTGGATTGTCGAGTGATCGAACGTGACGCCAATCACTTGTGTGTGTTTTCTCCTGGATAATAGATACACGATTGGCTACGAACGTTAAAAGTTGGTACGGAGGTGTGTTGATCCAATTGAGAACCGCCGTATTATCGCACCAAAAAACTGTTTTATGAACTTCTGTATTTAGTGATTGACGAACAGTAGAATACAGTTTAGCGAGAAGAACAGCTCCACATAGTTCCAGCTTAGGAATTGTCATGGGTGGAATGATTTCTGTCTTCACTGGTGTGTTTGGAAGCTCAGAATTCTTGCTCTGAGTATCCTGCGCGCTCTTGAGTGGCGCAACGCGAGATTTGGCACATAGGAGCGTCGTTGAGACATTTCCACATTTGTCGGTGGCCCTGATGTATATACAGGCTCCGTATGCTTTTTCGCTGGCATCGCAGAATCCATGTAATTGAATTTCTTGACTTTGAGGAAGTGCAATTTTTCTGTTGAATCGTAGATCGTTTAGAAGGTACTGTTACGTCAAACCATGCAGTTTTTTGATCAACCGATGATTTACACGCTTTGTGTGCGATTCAGCTTCAGGTCTCCCGTGCTCTGGTCAAGAAGAATAAATTCTCCCTATTACCACCCCTGCCGGTCGACACTGAATACGCAAGCTCCTTTTCGAGTCTAACCTTGCGGAAAATTACTCAGGACAGAGCTAAGAATGCGGTCCTAGCGCGAGAGAGGGAAAAATTAGGGGGAAAGGAGGGGTTTGATGGCTCTTTATAATTGAAAGAGGGACAAAAACGGATTTCATCAAAAGGGGAATTTCACTCAAGAAAAATTGTGGTTAAAAAATGTTTTACGTGTATAAAGAAAAAGTATCGTACTTACTGTGTTTTAAATGTTTTCCGTACTTGAAATGTTCTTCCAAGTTTCAATTGATACGATTAATATTCCATATGTAATTAATCGAAAGTAAGGTTCTCGATCGTCCGTAATATGAAGCTCCTCCGAATTCCAATCGGAAATAATGGAAATCCAAAATGTTGTAGATAGAAGATTAGCTTCGGCGTGGAACTTGTTACAGAATAAGATTCCAGATGTAATAAATCGAAAATAAGATTCTCGATTGTCCGTAATATGAAGCTCGTCCGAATTCCAATCGGGAATAATAAAAATCCAAAATGTTGTAGATAGAAGATTAGCTTCGGCGTGGAACTTCTGGTGGAGGGTAAGATGGCGGTTAATACGTTGAAATAATTATCACACAAGGTTTCGTCGGATTACGGGTTCCAGATGTTTATTCAAAAATAAAGTTTAATCAACTGAAATTGGGTGATTCCAAACCGCGTAAACTTTCGATATACTTGCGTTCAATACCCCTTACATGGAAACTTAAAAGTAATAATCGCAACGTTTAATTAAATGTAAATTCCGTTA
>CAXAOA010000032.1:50000-52500 GCA_963970395.1 Ephialtes manifestator | reverse complement strand
CACACGCACACACGCACACACGCACACACGCACACACGCACACACGCACACACGCACACACGCACACACGCACACACGCACACACGCACACACGCACACACGCACACACGCACACACGCACACACGCACACACGCACACACGCACACACGCACACACGCACACACGCACACACGCACACACGCACACACGCACACACGCACACACGCACACACGCACACACGCACACACGCACACACGCACACACGCACACACGCACACACGCACACACGCACACACGCACACACGCACACACGCACACACGCACACACGCACACACGCACACACGCACACACGCACACACGCACACACGCACACACGCACACACGCACACACGCAGACACGCAGACACGCAGACACGCAGACACGCAGACACGCAGACACGCAGACACGCAGACACGCAGACACGCAGACACGCAGACACGCAGACACGCAGACACGCAGACACGCAGACACGCAGACACGCAGACACGCAGACACGCAGACACGCAGACACGCAGACACGCAGACACGCAGACACGCAGACACGCAGACACGCAGACACGCAGACACGCAGACACGCAGACACGCAGACACGCAGACACGCAGACACGCAGACACGCAGACACGCAGACACGCAGACACGCAGACACGCAGACACGCAGACACGCAGACACGCAGACACGCAGACACGCAGACACGCAGACACGCAGACACGCAGACACGCAGACACGCAGACACGCAGACACGCAGACACGCAGACACGCAGACACGCAGACACGCAGACACGCAGACACGCAGACACGCAGACACGCAGACACGCAGACACGCAGACACGCAGACACGCAGACACGCAGACACGCAGACACGCAGACACGCAGACACGCAGACACGCAGACACGCAGACACGCAGACACGCAGACACGCAGACACGCAGACACGCAGACACGCAGACACGCAGACACGCAGACACGCAGACACGCAGACACGCAGACACGCAGACACGCAGACACGCAGACACGCAGACACGCAGACACGCAGACACGCAGACACGCAGACACGCAGACACGCAGACACGCAGACACGCAGACACGCAGACACGCAGACACGCAGACACGCAGACACGCAGACACGCAGACACGCAGACACGCAGACACGCAGACACGCAGACACGCAGACACGCAGACACGCAGACACGCAGACACGCAGACACGCAGACACGCAGACACGCAGACACGCAGACACGCAGACACGCAGACACGCAGACACGCAGACACGCAGACACGCAGACACGCAGACACGCAGACACGCAGACACGCAGACACGCAGACACGCAGACACGCAGACACGCAGACACGCAGACACGCAGACACGCAGACACGCAGACACGCAGACACGCAGACACGCAGACACGCAGACACGCAGACACGCAGACACGCAGACACGCAGACACGCAGACACGCAGACACGCAGACACGCAGACACGCAGACACGCAGACACGCAGACACGCAGACACGCAGACACGCAGACACGCAGACACGCAGACACGCAGACACGCAGACACGCAGACACGCAGACACGCAGACACGCAGACACGCAGACACGCAGACACGCAGACACGCAGACACGCAGACACGCAGACACGCAGACACGCAGACACGCAGACACGCAGACACGCAGACACGCAGACACGCAGACACGCAGACACGCAGACACGCAGACACGCAGACACGCAGACACGCAGACACGCAGACACGCAGACACGCAGACACGCAGACACGCAGACACGCAGACACGCAGACACGCAGACACGCAGACACGCAGACACGCAGACACGCAGACACGCAGACACGCAGACACGCAGACACGCAGACACGCAGACACGCAGACACGCAGACACGCAGACACGCAGACACGCAGACACGCAGACACGCAGACACGCAGACACGCAGACACGCAGACACGCAGACACGCAGACACGCAGACACGCAGACACGCAGACACGCAGACACGCAGACACGCAGACACGCAGACACGCAGACACGCAGACACGCAGACACGCAGACACGCAGACACGCAGACACGCAGACACGCAGACACGCAGACACGCAGACACGCAGACACGCAGACACGCAGACACGCAGACACGCAGACACGCAGACACGCAGACACGCAGACACGCAGACACGCAGACACGCAGACACGCAGACACGCAGACACGCAGACACGCAGACACGCAGACACGCAGACACGCAGACACGCAGACACGCAGACACGCAGACACGCAGACACGCAGACACGCAGACACGCAGACACGCAGACACGCAGACACGCAGACACGCAGACACGCAGACACGCAGACACGCAGACACGCAGACACGCAGACACGCAGACACGCAGACACGCAGACACGCAGACACGCAGACACGCAGACACGCAGACACGCAGACACGCAGACACGCAGACACGCAGACACGCAGACA
>CAXAOA010000032.1:15000-45000 GCA_963970395.1 Ephialtes manifestator | reverse complement strand
CTAGTAACGACGATTCAATTTGTATAAATTGATCAAAGTCCGAATGGATAGAGATGATAACATACGATTAAATCCCATTCAAATTTTATCGATCTCTATCAATCTCTATAATATATTTTTACCAACCATATAATTTACCGCTTAATGATCGTGAAACAACCGATATAAATGGTAGAATCGCGGTTGCTAAGCAGTTTTTTTCACGGCGTTTTGCGACCTCGTCCTATTACAGTTGTTTTAGTGTACCCGTGACCCGATAGGGAAAAATCAAGTGTGTTGTCTCCGACCTTTCACATTGTGACGTTTTTTTACAGACTTTAAACGTATTGCATTTTACATATCATTACTGTGTAGAATGTAATACGTTTAAAGTGGTTTGGTGCTGGTGTAAAAACCACCTGAAAGAAACGTAATGCATTTTGTGCATTAACTACGCCGTGAAGTTACTCTTCATCACCAGAACATTTGTTTGAATGAATCCCGAAACTGTTACACGGGACGTTGAGGCGCTGTCTTCATCAAACATAGGATTGAAGCATATTAAAAGGACGTATAGTCGATGCACATTGCTTCCTCATTGTTTTTTACGTTCTACTAAGCTACCACGATAAGGAAGAAGTATGTTAACCAATGTTGACTTCATAGAGGAAGTTTTGTAAAAACTGAAAGACAATAAGGAAGCAATTTGAAGCATCTACTGTTCAGCCTTGTTTAATTCGTATATTATCATCATATATGATTTGCGACTTCATGTTGCCAGCTTATTAAAAGTTGATGATTAATTTCAAATAAAATACCGAGTAGGTTGAAAAAAATAGAATAATGTTTCAATCAAATAGTTGGTGCCTGTTGCAGCAGTACTATTCGGTTATATGAAGATCTTTCAAATAACCGAAAAACAACTTTTAACAAACTGTCGGTTACTTCTGCGTTACTTTAAAGTTTGTTTTTGGTTAAAACATTGGTCGCTTTGCGGTTGCAATCGGGTTCTTTTTTGTTCCAAAATAACGGTCGCTTTGTCGGTTACATTACAGTTGTTTTACGGTAAAACAACTGGAAATGAACCTCATAATGACGGTTACTTGTATGTGACCGTAAAGCAACCACAAAATGACGGTTGCTCGGATCCGCTAGGGATGGTTAGTTAAAATAACCGTTCACTCAAAGATACAAGATTTTTGGATTGCAGAATCCGGGACGTACTATTAATGAAGTTGAGGGCTAACCAAATGTTCATCGTCTCCAAATATTTTGATCCAGTGTTCTTTGGCGGACGCAACAGCAATTATGAACACGAGTGGTAGCAGTTAAAGTATGCGTTATTAATAAATTTGTCTACGGGAGTTTCAAGGTTGCAGGACGTACGACAAACTATATGGTGCTGGATTGTTGCGTGGAATGACGATGAACCCTCTTCCAGTCATACCGCCGTCATATATATATATATATATATATATATTGGAGCTACCTACTTACGAGATTTGGACGCCGGCCAAAGATAGCCGTACGCGCTAGAATGGCATGTCAATTAAACAATAATATCGAAGTGTTTGCACAAAGGAAATAAAGGTATTGAACAAAAATTAAAAGTACCTTAAACCTTTGTGGCATGGTGGAACAATGGTTGTATCACCTCCTTGTGCTCAGTTTTTAATAAATTATACTAAATCCTTAACATTTAATCACGATTTATTTCTTTTTATTTTTTTTAAATATAGGTCTCAATGGTTTATATCATGAAGTGACAAAAAAATAATCCGCTTCTAATATGATCTGGACACAGAGTAAATGTAGAGAAATTGAATAATGTGTACAAAGACATACCTTCGTCTGGAAACCTTGGAATCGAGTATATGCAAATGCACACTGATTTGTATGTGAGCCAAGGCGTTGATCGATGAGAATTTATGAGAAACATTCCCCCTCTTATCTTGGAATGGATCACCATATAAGTAATAACGATCGACGATATGGTCACTGCTGCTTCTTCGTGAATGCAGCGGCGCAAAGAAAAATAAAAATAATTTAAACGGTCAATGCATTTGTTGCATAATAAGTACAGTAGAATGCCGGACATCAATTACATATTCTCAATTGAATCCGGTATATGGCGCGGCATCCGGTCAATCCTGGTATAAATAAAACTTGAAAAGTTACATTTTTATACGCCTTTATTTTACATAATTTTCGTACAATATAAGTTTTCTATGTTGGACCCCGCATGGCACAAACGTCTTATGGCGCAGAAAAATATGTCCTGACGACAGATAGCGACGTCTACGACGTCTACGACGTCTCTTAGACGTCATAGTCGTCGTTCGCGTGTTATGTGGGAAGTCCATTGGGTAAGCTCTAAAAAAAGTTTTGACATACTGCAAAGCAGAGTCTTCTCATACCACATAGCTTCCTTATTATTTTTAACATTTCGCGAATCTTTCTGATATGAATGAAAGCCGCATTCTGTTGAATCAAATTTCTCCTTACTTACCACTTCCTCATGCGAGCGTCGCTGCTGATACTTGGTGTCGAAAATTTTCCTCGTTCGAATCATCAAACATTTCCCGACTGACCTGCTCATGTTCCCTAGCATGTCATATTTTTTTCGTACGTCAGTGTGCTATAGCGTGCAGGTGGGAATACAGCCGCCCATGGTGTCGAAATGTTATATCTTTGGACGAATTCTAAACAGTGCTTTATGTGCATAAGGATATGACTGGCCGAGAATGTTTATACGTAACTAACTTAAAATCGAACGGAAAATAGGGTTAAATGACTTACAACTTCACTGTAACACAGTGGATACGTTACTATCATTGCAGTTTCGATTGTACTAACCTCACACAGAATAATGTAATAAAGAAATGCACATCTTATCATAATAAGAATTTCAAAAGCTTGAAACCCTATACGATCATTTGATCGTATTAAAATGCATGTTATTGTATGATAATTATTGCGTTCATTTAATATCTCCATTATACTCTGCCAAGCTGTGTCACCGACTTTTTAACTGTTGTCTTAACCGAGTCTCGATTACCCCTGTTTTACCTAGTTTAACTAAACTTTTAACCGACTTTTAACCGACTTTTAAGAAAAGTTTTGGCGATGATTTTAACCAACGATTTAACTGACAATTTTCGGTCAAAATCATTTTTTTTAGTGACTTTAATCGACTTTAACCGACAATTTTCCCTTGTGGATTCTGTTACCGGAAAACTAACGGTAGTCTTGTAAATCTTGAAAAAAAAAAAATCACTTTTCATTTAACGGGTGTTTTTCTCTACATCTATGCACAGGGAGAAAATATCAACGAATCAAACAATAATATATTATAATATAGCCCAGATAGAAAAACCTGCTGTGCTGGGCGTTATGTCATGTACCCAGCAAGAAAAACGTGCAGTGCCGGTCGGGACTGCGTGCCGTCAGAAATGAGTTACGTGCGACCGAATGTAGCGACACGGTGTCGGCACAGCGTGCTGAATCCAGCACTATGCCAGCATCGTACCAGCACGGCATGCAGTATAAAGAGACTGCACGATGTGCCGGAACGGTGCTGACACAGTGCCGGTTTTAGCACATTGTACCTGTTCTGACGCTAGGAACTCGCGGAAGTAATTCACCGATCAGGGTTGTAAGGCCTGATCTCACGCTGGCGGTGACGAAGTCTCGCTGGTCAGAAATGCCGTCAGGGAACTTAATCACCAACGGTCTTAATTGTTTTTTATTTCAATAAAGGAGTGAAGGTGTAATTTAACACGAAATATTTATTCAATAAACTCAACAGATATTTACACTATTACACTTAAATGGACATTGAGAATGTAGAGTTGAATTGGTTTGTCTTGCACTTATGAACTTATGTTATGAGTCTACGGAAGTCTGCATTTGGTACTGATAGCCAAGATGCGACCTTTCGTTGCGATGGTAGATTTTAGACTGACGATTCGTAGTTGGCGACGAGAAGTCCTCAAAAAAGGAAGAGTGGGAGGATTTTTTCTCATCACCAATCACGAAAAGGAAATTTTGGTGGGATGAAGGGTGTAACGTGGACAGCGCTGTCGTACCTAGGCTCGACCGTACGGAATTTCCCGTGACGCACTCGACACCACAATAAAAAGTTTTCCGTGCTTGACTCGAGCGTCGAGAACGCGCGGAGTTAATCCCTTTATTGGGGTATGCGACGATGCTGGTCCGATGGTCCTCGAGGATACTTAAGGCTAGTCTGTACGTGTACTTTATTGTATGATTGATCTTACTTCTGAAAGTACTTCTTTACGGCAATGGAAAAAATACAGCTTAAACAGTAAAAGGATTTAAAAACGTAGCATCTGTTCGCCACATGAAGTGAGGCTTCCGACGCGTAGTACAGACTCGCATCTGCATCGGGAAATTCCCTTCGTTATTATTCGTTGTGGTAGGAAGGTCTCCAATTTTTAAACTAAAGCATGTTCCATGCGACGGAACAGTACCGTCACCGTGTCGTTACATTCGGTCGCACATAACTGCACGGTGCCGACACGTCGTGCCCTGCCGTGTCGCCACCGTGCCGTCTTCGTGTCGCCATATTTCTATCTGGGTAATCAGAAACGTATCTTGTACGTCCGTATATGACAATATTGTGACGATACGCCGAGCTGAATCCTCTACTGTGCCCACACGATCCTTATGTAGGGCAGACGAAAGAGCCGAAAGTAACAAAAGTGAGTTTAGATTTTTCTACGTCAAACTCTGATGTGGTTTTCTGGTTCTTCCTGTCTAGGTTGTAGGCAACCGATGGGTTTCATACCCATATTGTCTCCTCAACCATATTTTTCGGCCAGAAAGGTTTAGCGGTTTCATCAGACAGTTATGTTGAAGGCAGTCGCAAAACGGTTATAATTGACCCATGTTCTGGGGTACATTGTAACAAATGCCGAGATCAATTTTAATAGTTGATTTAAATCTGAGAATGATCCCACAATGGAGCGACTTCGTGTTTATCACGTTTATACGTTAACTAGACTAATCACGTGCGCTGGCGCGCGGGCCTGAAAAACTTTTGCGCTGCTGCGCTTTTACAAAGTTTTAAAAGGTTACGGGTGCTGCAGCACCCGTCCTCGTATGTCAAATTTGACTCCAAACTGAACTTATTTACCACGGACTTTCCTAGTAACCAATGACAGGACGAATAAAACGACAACAATTGATTCGATAAAACACTCATGAACTTATTAGGGGTGGAATAGTGTGTTTTATACTTAACTAGAAAACTTCCGCGTGCTGCCCGCGCTAGTAGAGTGCGTGTGTCGGTGCAGCGATCTTATTTAATACATACAATCAGTATTCCCAAAAATTAAGAGATATAACAAATTTTTCCAATAATTCCACATCTTATCGAATCGGAAACTCTTTATCGATTTGACTCAAATTGATTACCAATTGTCCTTTAACATTCTTTCAATTATAAATTAGTATTTAGCTTGATAACTTCTAATTTGCGAAGTCTGGAGCATTTCCAGACTTTAGAAAAAAATGTAAAGTCCCATCATTATATGGGGCTTTACCCTGGCCCCCCTTTAAAAACCTGGCATGGATTTTGCTAAAAGTAACAGTGAACAAAGAGGTCTGATTTTACTTGACTGCCGAATTTCAATTCTCCCCGATCTCTTCGCTTATCATCTTATTCACGATTGTTCTGTAGATCCGCATGTAGTGACTCCGCGTACGCCTGGTTTTGATGCTGCCATAGAGACTACGTCGCACTTTGTCGTTCAACATCTTAAGCCTAGTTTAATATTCGCAATTAACACAAAATCCGGAAACCCCGAAATATTGTAAAGTCAACCAACTTGGGAATTCAAACCTCGCGCGCCCGATATGCTCGACAAAACTGTCAGAATTGCAACTGTGTTAAAGGTAGGGTCTGATGTTCGCAAAACTGATCTTCGCAAAAATTATTTTTTGCGAAAAGTTCCTAGAATGAATGTGCCTATATATATTCCCTCAATCGCTCGGTAGATGGCGCTGCAAGCTTCGTCGGAATATCATTGAGCTTTTGCGGGAGCGCCAGCGCGGATTTGAGTTATTTAAAATTCGCCGGCTGACCGTAGTTTGAGGAACTGATGACCGGACGGTATCTCATGGTCCAAGTGTACCACTGCGTTATTCTCCAGGTCTAACTTGACCGGACGATGTCTGTCGTGGTCCAGGTGTACTACGACGTTATCCTCGAGGTCTAGTTTGACCGGGCGGTGCGTCTCGTCGTCCACGAGTACCACGACGTTATCCTCCAGGTCTAACTTGACCGGACGGTGTCTGTCGTAGTCCAGGTGTACTACGACGTTATCCTCGAGGTCTAGTTTCACCGGGCGGTGCGTCTCGTCGTCCACGAGTACCACGACGTTATCCTCCAGGTCTAGCTTGACCGGACGGTGTCTGTCGTGGTCCTGGTGTACTACGACGTTATCCTCGAGGTCTAGTTTGACCGTGCGGTGCGTCTCGTCGTCCACGAGTACCACGACGTTATCCTCCAGGTCTAGCTTGACCGGACGGTGTCTGTCGTGGTCCAGGTGTACTACGACGTTATCCTCGAGGTCTAGTTTGACCGGGCGGTGCCTCTCGTCGTCCACGAGTACCAGGACGTTATCTTCCAGGTCTAAGTTAACCGGACGGTGTCTGTCGTGGTTCAAGTGAACTACGACGTACGAACTACGACGTAATATATAACTACGACGAGAGGCACCGCCCGGTCAAACTAGACCTCGAGGATAACGTCGTAGTACACCTGGACCACGACAGACACCGTCCGGTCAAGTTAGACCTGGAGGATAACGTCGTGATACTCGTGGACGACGAGACGCACCGCCCGGTGAAACTAGACCTCGAGGATAACGTCGTAGTACACCTGGACCACGACAGACACCGTCCGATCAAGTTAGACCTGGAGGATAACGTCGTGATACTCGTCGACGACGAGACGCACCGCCCGGTGAAACTAGACCTCGAGGATAACGTCGTAGTACACCTGGACCACGACGGACACCGTCCGGTCAAGTTAGACCTGGAGGATAACGTCGTGGTACTCGTGGACGACGAGACGCACCGCCCGGTGAAACTAGACCTCGAGGATAACGTCGTAGTACACCTGGACCACGACGGACACCGTCCGGTCAAGTTAGACCTGGAGGATAACGTCGTGGTACTCGTGGACGACGAGACGCACCGCCCGGTGAAACTAGACCTCGAGGATAACGTCGTAGTACACCTGGAGCACGACAGACACCGTCCGGTCAAGTTAAATCTGGAGAATAAAGTCGTGGTACTCGTGGACGACGAGACGCACCGCCCGGTCAAACTAGACCTCGAAGATAACGTCGTAGTACACCTGGACCACGACAGACATCGTCCGGTCAAGTTAGACCTGGAGAATAACGCAGTGGTACACTTGGACCATGAGATACCGTCCGGTCATCAGTTCCTCAAACTACGGTCAGCCGGCGAATTTTAAATAACTCAAATCTGCGCTGGCGTTCCCGCAAAAGCTCAATGATATTCGGACGAAGCTTGCAGCGCCATCTACCGAGCGATTGAGGGAATATGTATAGGGACATTCATTCTAGGAACTTTTCGCAAAAAATAATTTTTGCGAAGATCAGTTTTGCGAACATCAGACCCTACCGTGTTAAACACGAACGCGGTCTCGATCTGATCTCGCGTCAATTTGGACCAATCACAGCGTGAATAACGTGACAACAATGGACTCGCAATTCGATAAAATCTCGCAACATACTTTTTAGAGAAGGATTGGGGTCGAGCGGACTCGGGCGCTTAAGCGCCCGAGTCTCTTTCTATAAATTTTGACATTTGACATAAACAAAAAAAATGAATGCATGATCTAGGTCCCGATCGCAGTGTGACTGACTGACGACACCTCCGACCAATCACAGCACGAATAAACCGACAATAATTAAATCTCGCACTTTCGATACTAAAACTCGAAAGTCGATATATCTCGCCACCAACTTTTTAAGAGAAGACTAGCAATATTGCGCGCGCTACCGCGTGCTTGCTTAATCCATGGCGCTGCCGCTCGCTTGCTTAATCCATGGCGCTGCTGCGCGCATACTTAATCCATGATGCTGCCGCGCACGAACCGAACTCAATGTAAATACAGCTCTTTGGCTTAAGAGGCAGTGGAACTCCCTTTCCCCCCGCAGAAATTTTGAAAGCTATTTTCTTCTAAACTTCTCGACAGATAGGGCTCAAATTTTGAGAAAATACGCGGAAATACGGCAGAATTGGGCTAAGCTTCTGGCTTTCCGATACGCAAAGCCGTTTAGTCAGAAGAACCGAAAAACCGGAAAGTGGGATGAGGTGCGAGAGAGACAGCCCTATAGGCGTTTAACATTGGGCGAAGAAATTTTCTCCGGTGTATCACTGCCCGTTAAGGCGAGGTGAAATATTCATGAGTGTGAGAAGGATAGCGAATATCTTTCGGAACAAGAATTCTCAGAAACTGGAAATTTTTTGGGAAAAATGAAAGTTTTACAGCATGCATAATTAAGAGACCAATGTTGTAAGACTTTTGTTTTATCAAAAAACGTTCGGTGTCATCTGAAAGATTGTTTACAGTTTTTGTTACCGACTGAGTAGGTTTCACCTCGCCTTAAGGGGAAGTGAAACATGTACTACGTGACATATGAGTTTACCATCCATTCTCCGATTATTGGTACAATTCCTTGTATACAAAATTTTTCACAATTCCGTCGCGTTGTTCACCGAGATATACTTTCAATGATTCCCAAAAACGAACACGTGAGAACGCAACATACAATTGGCCGTGATTAAAAACATCTCTGTGAATATCAATACTTATTTTGTCAAATGTTTGTCCCTGCGACTTGTTGATTGTCATAGCAAAAGCGATCTTCACTGGGAATTGGCGACGTTTAAAGGTAAAGGGATAATCACTCTCACTGTAGAGGGTAATGCGGTGCAAAAATACGATTTCTCCCATTTTATCACCGGATAGAATTTCGCATCGCAAAATTCTATTGCTCAATTCCAAAACCAGTAGACTTGTACCGTTGCACAAACCTTCGTCGATACTCAAGTTTCGAATTAACATGATGATATAGTATTTACGAAGACGTAATTCGTGACGTGGCAAGCTGGGAGGCGACAGCGTATTCAAGTACTCAGGCAAGATTGTTTCATTGATCCGATCGTTGTCACCACAATTGTCTGTACTGTCAATGCTAGTGTCGAGCCGTTCGATAGCACTGTCGAATAATTCCATGACCCTGGGGTTGATTTCATCAACGTCGACATTTCGAGCAGATAGAATAGCACTCTCCGCCACTCGTTTGAATTGCCGCTGTCTTACTAATTGTCCGTATGTTTCTTCAACTATATCGTGGTCTTTTTCTGCTAGGCAACGTACGGGAATTTGAAGATTGTCGTCTGGATCATTCAGAATTCCATCTCCAACATTCAGTAAAAATTGAGCGAATTCCAGTTCGTTCGGTAAAACTCGCATGTTTCGAGTCAGCGCACACTTGCAAAAATTTGGCCCCAGTGCGCTATACTTGATAGACAGGTTCACGGTCTCGCTACGTGTACCTCCTGTTTTTACCGGTAGAAGTTGTCGAAAATCTCCTCCGAGAACAATAACTTTTCCTCCAAAAAGTTTATTATTGTCCATTATATCCTGTATCGTACGATCTGCGACTTCGAGTGCATAACGTGGAGCCATTGGTGCTTCGTCCCATATGAAAAGGTCGACGTTCTTTAAATACCTACCTTGTTTCGACTGCACCTTGATACTCGATGTTGAATCAGTGTACAACGGCACCGGGAGTCCAAACGTTTTATGTGCCGTCTTACCTTCAGGAAGCAATATCGCTGCAATTCCGGTGAAAGCCATAGCACTGACACATTTGCCTCTACCTCGGACGATGTTTGAAAGGGTAGAATATGTAAATGTCTTTCCAGATCTGCCAGGTCCATCAATGTAAAAGCATGTTTGTTGGGCGTCATCGTTGTCGACCGCATTTAAAACAACATCAATAAAATTTTTCTGTGTATCATTGAGTTGGTCATATTGTTCAGCGCCTATTCTGGTGAATTCAGTGAGGAGTGTCTCAGGTTCCGCTTGCTCCAGAATTTTGATTTGTTCCATTCCAGGGAATTGAGATAGATTAGAACCTTCTTTGATAAGCATTCGAGCAATTTGATTATATGCTTTATTTTGCGCTTGTTGCATGTCCATGCATCTTCCGTAATCCTCCGATAACTTGACTCTGAATTCGTCCCACAATACCTCTGGGTGAATGGGTTGACAGTGAACCAGGATTCTTACGAATAGTCTTCGCAGTAGACCAGGCATCATCCACATGGCAGCTTCGTCCATCGCTTTCTGCCGCTCATCATCATCTTCGATTAAACCTAGAGCCAAGCATGTCGCTACAAAACTTTCATAAACCTGTCCATCCACAGTCCTTAAGCCTTCAAAACTCTCAGCTCCTTTAACCTTCAATAGGAGTAACCGAAGATGAAATAATTCAGTTTGAGATGGACTTACCGAGTACATATGCCCTATTGCATGATGTCCACGCTGTCTTTTTTCCCACCGGGAAACGGTTCTACCACCATCTTTCGTTTTTTTGAAAACATAATGCGTTGGGATGTCTGTATATGCATACATTCTTGCAGACGCATCACGAATGTTCAAGGCAAAGTAGTCCATCAGCATGTAGACGAGACTTATGGCATTTTGTATCCCTTCTTCATTCATGTCTGCTGGAATGGTGATGTTGTGTTCATTGGGTAGATGTACGGGAAGTCGTATCACAGGGTGACTTTTTTCCTGCATTTTCTTATCAAAGATACGCCAAACTGCTTCATTAGGGCCGACATAGCGAGATTCGATGTGGTCTTTTATTTCGTCGTGATTAATAATACGTTCCTCGGGATGTCCGTTTTCATCGTCCGTTATCTGAATCGCTGCGGCATCGTGTCCCTTATAAACGTATTTGTACAAATATTTTGGAGCGGTGACACTTGTTACAACCTCATCGTTGATGTGGGAATTGAACATAAGCGATAATGTCGGACAGTATGGAACAACCCATTGATTGTCGACGGCGTGTCCTCGTCGACGCTCGTAGAGTATCCCGGTGTCTCTTCTACGGTACTGCGGATAAGCATCTGCATCCATTGTAGTTTCCTCGCGAAGCATTTTCTATTTACTTCACACCATGCTCCGCAAGGGCCGTGGATCATGCTGCTCATGACGATTTTATGTAAGTCAGGATATAATTGAGGGTCTGGTATCTCAGCCGAAATAAATTTGTCAACCATTTCTGGTGTTCTGAGCTTGTCCTTTAGCGTCACCTACAGGTGTATGTGCAATAAGCCACGCTTTTGCGACTCTATTGTATAGACGTATGCGATTGTTTCCTCAAAAAAAATTTTTTTCGTTATCAAGTCTAGTAGATGTTTTTTCTTTACATCTAAAATACGTGTGGTAAGATAATCTCACGCCAATTCGGATTACAAATCATCGTGATGAAAAGATCCGGTTTACCGAATTTTCGAACTATTCCCATAGCGTCTTGATAGTGTTGCATCATATTACGCGGCGAGCCAGTGAAAGACGAAGGTAAAATGACAATTTTACCAACTCGAGCATCAGCGTCGTCCGCAGTGGTGTTCAAGTAATCCACTAAACCAGTATATGTTTCCGCGCGTATCTTTACCTGGTTTAATTTTAAAAACTCTATGCGATCTTTTTCAACTTTCACATACTGATCGACAACCCATTGTTGAAAGAGACGTCTTCCTTTAAGGATGATGTTACCCTGATTATTTTCTCGGATTGCCATCCGATGTTTCACATGAGCTTCTCTGGAAACTCGTTTCTGATTTTCACCTGTCTGTTGCATATCTCGATGCCAGCCTCGAGTACCAGAAGGGTAGAACAGTGGATAGATCCATGGTTCAACATTGGGATCCATAGTACTTACGTATTGCAATCTCTTAGTGTTCCTGTTGATTATGGTAACGTACGATTCTGGGATTTCGCCATCGGCAGTAGTGGAAAACACCGCAGCTACTTCGTTACTGCGTTGGAAGTTGAATCGGCGACGATCCATTCCTGGTTTTAAAGTGAACAGTAACTGTAACTCGTCAGAAGGTTGTGCGGAGTTGGATGTATTTCCTAGTTGTCGCTGAGCTTGCAATTCTTCACTTATCATTTGATATGATTGAGCGAACACGTTATTCCGCCGCATAATGCGATCGATTGCTCCCAACAGACCTCTATCGAGTTCCGTGTTTCGTCGCTGTATGGAATCCACGGCTTCATTTGAATCAACGATGAACAGTTGACCGTAGCTCGGTAGTTCATTTTCCGGTGGATACAATGCCGTGTTGACTTGATAATAAATTTGGCCCTGTATTCTGAAGCAATAGGGGCCCGGTCTTCGTCCTTCAAAGTTTATTAGGTTGGCGTTGAAGGAAGCAAATGAAAATGAAGCGTTATAGTTCCGAATACGTTCCAAAAATGTATCCGATTTGTCATGTGTGCCATTAAATAAGGAACTCAATTCCTCTGGCATGGCTGGCAATGGTTCAAGGTGTACTTTACCGTGACTGCAGCAATCGTGGAACGAATTTCGCATGTTGGATACTTTTTCCGATAACGAAATGTGCAGCAGTACAGTGCGTACACAGCTCAGACATGCCACTTGCGTAATGTTCTTGAACATTGACGATCGAATCTATTGCAAGCCGATCGCGTTCTTCTGCTACGTTTTGTCGGAAGATTGTCGACTGAATATCAATAAAACGTTCATATTCCTGAACGACTGGGACTTCAATGATACCCTCATCTGGTTCCACGATTTCTTTCAGTGTGGCTGTATTGAAATGGATATTCTCTTGTAGGTCATGAACAATTTTATTACGATGCACTACTAATTGTGTCGTATCAACAGACGCTTCCGCTATGAGGTTCAAAGTTCGTTCACTTTGAACATTCTGTGCGACCGTACTGGATTTACTGCGTCGAAGATTCTGCCTTTCAGCTTTTTTTTGTCGCTTTGCATTTTGAAATTCAGCTTCTTCTTCGGGCGTTCGAATAACCTTTCGCCGACCCATGATGAATTTCGATTGAAAATAATAGTTATAAGTCTTATATGCACGAATCTTAAGTGTATTTCAGGGAGAATAAATTAACAGCAGCCTAATCTAAATTTAATGTGAGTTTGAATGCTTTTAAACTATCTTTATTATCATACTTAAAACATCTAGTTCAATTCCATTACATATAAAAATTTTCAGTTCAATTATACATTTCTTTCAGATCAGTGCGATTAGTTCGATTCAATTTTTAATTGAATTTAATTAAATTTTTAATTAAATTAAATTAAATTTTTTATTCAAACTTAATTCAATTTTCCCTTCCTTTCAATTCAATTTTCAATTCAGTTCAATACAATTTTTAATTCAGTTCAATTCAATTTTCAATTCAGTCGAATTCAAGTTTCATTTCGGTTCTATTCAATTTTCAGTTCAATTCAAGTTTCATTTTGGTTCGATTCAATTTTCAGTTCAAATCAAGTTTCATTTTGGTTCGATTCAATTTTCAGTTCAATTCAATTTTTAGTTCCGTTCAATTTTCAGTTCAGTTAAATTTTCATCATCACTTGATTATCAAGGCTGCCTGGTTACCTGAAAAAGAAAAACATATTGAAAAGTAATGTGGAAAATTGGAACAACAATGCCTCGACTTAAGAATACTTTACACGTATATTCTTAGCCAAAATCAAGAATCATTGAGATTTATGAACATTTCTCAATGGGATTAAAATTTGAAGAATGCTGAAATATGGATAATGTACATTAATTGCGTCAAAAAGTGGGTGAATACATGTATAAAGCATCTTTAATCGTACACGTCATATTGTCACAAATATTATTATTACCTGTTCGAAGCAATTCTTTCAGTTTGTGGCAGTAAATCCGTATTCGCTTTTGAAAACGTATGCCAAACGACTGGATAAATTTTCGAGTTTCCAAATATGAACAGATGTCCAGGCTGCGAAAGGAAATCTTAAACAAAATTGCAGTTTTCTCAACAGACCGGATAACCTGCAATAATTTCAAATACATGAAGATGTTATCAACCCATAGTTTTTAAATTGAGACTCATCGAAAGGGGTTAATCGTATAAATTCTTTAACGGTCACTGAAAAGATCGCTTCTCACTAAAATGAAAATTTTACAAATGTAATTGGAAACATTTTTATTTTTATATCAATGTACTTTCTATTAAGGGAAAACAATAACCCGAAAAAAATCGTAAGAAAAAAAATGTAATGATACCCTTTTTTTAATCTTACATTTAAACCCCATCAAGTACATATCAAGCAACATAATTCTGCCAGAATGCACTCTTCGACCTATAAAACGAGACATTGAACACTAAAATTTGTTCACATAGAAAAACGACTATTTGTATCTCTCGAAATACACAAATTTTTGCAAAATTTCGCGAAACAAAGTACCCCGACAGGAATAAAAAATTTTCAGTAAATAAAAACCTAGAATTTGCAATTTAATTGGGAGTGAAGTGAAAAGTGGGGAACGTAATCTCCATGGGTTTGAAACTTTCATTGTATACTTACTTTTTCAATTTAACGAACGGGTTTGCGAAGAGCTCCCTTGAGTTATTGGGATTCAAGTTTTTGGTACACGATTCACCTTCAGTCTCTTCAGAAAAATTGTATTTGCACTTGACACAATCGTCGGAAATGCAGCGAGCTGTCAAACGTTTGAATGAACACAGCAGTAATCAGAGGTCTGATCGTAAACATATCTTGCCAATTCTCGTTCGATATTATAGGTATATTTGATAGCTTTTTTTAAAATTTCTTCAGAAGTTCAACTATATTTAAAAATACTTTTTGATGATCATCTACAATTTCTTTATTAGAAGAAAAATGTATGCGATCAATAATTAGGGAACCTTGTTCTAGTCTCAAATAAATTTGATGATTTCTTATAATCCGTATTTTGGTCAGAATTCAGTGGTAATGAAGGAGTTTCCTTGTGAGTAGAGAGAGCGAGTGCGAAAAAGGAACCAGCATTGCTATAATTCTAATACTTTTATCTGAAAGCCAAATTGAGAGATAATCGAAAAATTTATTTAAAAAATCATTACAACGTATAATACTTGCTGGTTGTCTATTACGATTCTATTTAACAAATTTTAATTTTTTCAACATTTCGTTAATCACTTCTGTAAATATTTTTGTACATTTTTGTGAATATATCATTGTGTATGTAAATATTGTTATGAAACTGTAATAGATGGCAGTGTTAATTAACACAACATAACATTTATTGGTTAACATAATATAATTACATTGTGAAATCGATCGAACTTATCATATCGCGAACAACGAATAGTGATTTGGAATACAGGAAATGATACTATAAAATTTTCACGCAATACGCTGCTTCTTCGCTGGCGGTACTGTGATGTTTATCATTTCCCGGGGATTAGCGTATGGATCATTTCCCGAGAGGATAATGTCCGTGCCAGTTTCCACCTTCACGTATAAAAAAGACGTGAAACACACAGTGCTCGTTACTGTGACAGATGTTCCTGGCTGCATACCATCGGGAAGATTCGTCATCGATATAATTCGGATCTCCAACTTTTTTTTTCCGTCAGTGATGCTTCCCATTCCGAGGCTAGACTCATTATTTGAATGTCTCGTCGCCCGGAATCTGCTGCTGATCCATCCAGTGATTTCTGGAAAAAATTCAAAAATACAAAATATTGTAAAAAAATAAGTAGAATTGTAAATTTTACTAAAAAAATTACTTTTTGCAAATATCATTGTGGATTAAAAAAGAAAAAGAATTTATTGTAAATATTATTCTAAATTTGTAAATATAACCAAGAATCTATTGTAAATATATAGAAAATAAATTTTCCTGGGAAAAATTTAAAAATACAAATTATTGTAAAAAAATAAGTAGAATTGTAAATTTTAGTAAAAATAGTGTTTTTTGTAAATATCATTGTGGATAAAAAAAAAAGAAAATTTTTGTAACTATTTTTCTAAATTTGTAAATATAAACAAGAATCTATTGTAAATTTTAGTAAAAAATGTATTTTTTGTAAATATCATTGTGGATTAAAAAAAAAAGAATTTATTGTAAATATTATTCTAAATTTGTAAATATAACCAAGAATCTATTGTAAATATATAGAAAATAAATTAACTCACGAATTACTTGGCCTTCTTGGTCAGCCACATCATCCCACGAACTTTTTACAATGACAGATTACGATTTCGGTATTTTTTCCGATCGTTATTTCATATGGCACGTTGCCCATATTATATTGCGGGTTTTTCATGACTCCCGCCTTGGCCCCTTCAATAAATACGATCTACAACAAAGTGAAAATATTATTAATAACAATGACTATAATTATATAATTCTGAATAGTTAACCTTTTTCGCATTTTTTTCTCATATACTATAAATCTTCCTTATTAACATAGAAATATCTTGCCCATTTTGATGATCTCGCCCATTCTTTGTACGTTTTCCTGCCATGCTAGACACTGAATCCGCTTGCCGGTGCCGTTGCTGACGGTAAATTTGAATAAATTGAGAAGGTTTTTGCCGACAGTTATCGGCCCAATAATTCCATCCACGTACGCACGAATTTGGCTATACAAAAACAAATGTTTCCTTTAATCATTGATGTAAATAATTTTTTTTTAAATGTAAATATAGTATCGTTGATCGCTGATGTAAATATTGTATTTTTATTGTAAATGATGTCGTTAATTATTGATATAAATAATGTTTTTTTTTGTTGTAAATAGAGTCGTTAATCGCTGATGTAAATAATGTTATCCCTCGCAAGTTGTGCTACCGCACGTTTTGGGGCGAAAAACCGCGAAACGGACTGATCACGGACACGTCCGTTGGGGAACAAAATGGACCACAAAGAACGGCGAAACGGACCGCCATTTTGGATTGGTCCGTTTCCGGTACCAGAAACCGAGGAAGGACCGAACATTTTTTTGTAAAAATGTTAATTAAGTTTTTTTTTCATATTTTTCTGCTTTGCTTTTAATTCGGTTTTTAATTAAAGAACCGATTGAAAATACGATCTTGGTCCTTTTTCGGTTGCGGGAACCGAAAACGGGCCAAAGCAAATTTTTGAACAAAAAGAGTTCGGCCTGTTCTCAGTTTCCGCAACCGAAAAAAGACCAAATGCCAACAAAAATGTACGGTCCTTTTTGTCGTTTTTTACGGTCCGTTTTGTGCCCCAACGGAAGTGTCCGTTTTTCTGTGAATATAGTTAATTATTCCTTTTTCGAGTACTCACATGTTGTTGCAGGTCATCGACATTGTATCGATGGCTTCGTTTGAAGAAAACATGGTCACCTTTATTCACTTTTTCAATCAACTAAGATAGAAGATGCTCCGATTAGTCTCACCGGCCGCTTCAAATTGAATGCCGCTTGACAGAATATTCACGACTTCTTGATAACAACCGCTTGCGTGTTACTATCATGGCAACGCGTTGCTAGAAACTTCGAGCTGACCAATTACAGGACGAATAAAAAGGCAACAATGGCCAACTCGCATTTCGATGTATTTCGATAATAATATCGCCACCAACTTTTTAGAAGAGGATCATCAGGCCCTGTTTGTGACCCTACCTCGGTTTGTGACCCCCGATAGCTATTTTACACTGTCATAAATGCAATTTACGTCGAATTTTAACCTTATTACCACCAAATTATAGAGCTTTTTTAATAGTTTTTTTCTGCAATAAACAAATTTCGTAACAAATTATTTAGAAATACATTTCACCGGTGAAAGCCGTGGTATTGCGTCTCAGTGAGTTCGAACCGCCATTCCTAGACGGTGCTCACTAGGTGCGATGCACCTAGTGAGCGCTAGGCATGTGCACGAGCGCAAAAGCTTGAGCGCTCGCGGTTCAGCTCGAAATAAACGACGCTCGAGCAGACTCGAGCCCAGTGCCGACCCATGTACGAATCTCAAACCGGCTGGGTCTTGGCGCAGTACCGTTGCCAACGTTGACGGTACTGGCGAGTAATACTGAGGAGGTATTGTAACATTACAGACTCAACGCTGGCGCAACGTTGGGATGATCATACCGGTCCTATGTTTGCCCCTTGGTATTGGCATGATACTGGCTAGCGGTACTGGTGAAGTACGTTGGGCCAGTACTGGACCAGAGTTGAACCGTAGTCCCGAGGAGAATCTTCAATCTGTACAGTGCCAGTATGGTTTTTCTAACGATGCCGGTGCTGGCAACTAATTCTGGTAAGGTACAGAACCGATACTGAAGAGGTATTGACTGAACGATGGCACAACTCCGGGATGATCATACCGGTCCAACGCTTACCTCACGGTATTGCGCCGACACTGAGTGTGAGCCGTTGGGCTGGTATATCACCGCAGGGTTGTGCCAACGCTTACCCATGTACGAATTTCAAACCGGCTATGTCTTGGCGCAGTACAGTTGCCAATGTTGTCGGTACTAGTTCTGGGGAGGTACGGAATCATTACTGACTTAATGCTGGGGCAACGCTGGAATGATAACACCGGTCCAGAGTTTGTTTTCTAATATTGGCATAATACTAACTGACAGTACTGGTGTAGTGCTTTTAGCTAGGCTTGGGCCAGAGTTCATTGATTAGACGGAGCCGAGGTCCAGTTTCAGAAGCGAGCCAGTACCGAACCAGAACCGAATATTAACATTCATATTATTATTAAATTTATATATTACATAATAAAAATATGTTATGATACTAATTATATTGGTAATATTATTTTAGTAATATTAAAAAAAGAAAAAAAGTGATTCCTTTACAATTACAATTTGTCCGTGATGCTCCCTGAGAAGTGATGTGTGGGGATTTGAACCTAAGACCTATCGACCTACCTAACTACCTATCTACCTAAGAACGTACACGCTAACCACTAGACCAAACCGACTATATGGATTTCTGATACTAGACTTTCATAAAGGTTGCTTCGAGTATAACAATCACAGAAATATAGACGGATTTGAGTAAAAATATGCCACCCGGTATTTTCGAGGTCGCTGATTACGAATCTGATCTCAAAATTGAGAGATTCAAAATGGCGGAGCCAATATGGCGGACCGAAAATGCTAAAAGTAACGTGGTGTGAATAAGACTCCGTACCCGAAAGCTATTTATGTCGTTGACTACGAACCTTAACTGCACATTAGGAAATTCGAAATGGCGAATCCAATATGGCGGACCAGATATTAAACACCGTTTCGATTTAGATGAAACTCAACACCCATAGGTTTTCGCAGTCCCTGATAACGAATCTGAATACGAAATTCACAAATTAAGTCACGGGTCCAAGATGGCGTATCGAAATGCAGAATTTCAAAATGGCAGACTAAAATGTAAACCGTAACTAAATTTCAATCAGAGACTGGATACGTAAAGGATTTCGATGTTACTTTATACGAATATGAATACAATTTTTTTCAATCAAAGAGCCATACATAAATACAAGAACTGACAAATTTAATGGATGTATAGTTACGATATGAGGAGTCTCATCTAAGTCACGGTCGATACTCAGACAACTGTCAGGCGTGCGTTGGTTCCGTTGTTCAGGCAGTACGAAACGCAAGTGTCGGAAAAATATGACGCCAGTACTCAGCCGCATATCAGGTTGATACTGATGAAGTTTGCTCGCCGACATTAAGATAAGTTTCGGCCCAGACCAACCCCAATACCTAGACGACTCTCGACGGACTGCCGTCTATGTCAACTTAGAAGTACTGACCGCCAGAACTGACGCAGTATGGGGTCAGTAGTTAATCGGTACTGTAAAAGGACTGCCTCACAACACTTGGCAGACAAAAATAGTATTGTGACAATTGTCATCACAAGACACGCCCAGTACTCTGACTACTTAAGACAAGTGCTGTGGCAGAGCCGCCTCAGTACTCAGCCGAATGTCAGGCTGGTACTCATAAAATTTGTTTGCCGACAATAAGACAAGTTGTGGTTTAGTCTACGCTCAGTACTTCGGCGAGTCTCGGCTGAGTACCATATATTTTATCTTGGAAGTACTGGCTGCCAGATTCGACCTAGTACTGGACCAGTGCTATACACGACAATACTGCGACAGCACTACCTAACAACACTTGGCAGCCAAGCTTGTTTCAGTACTGGACCCTGTTGGTAACTGGCAGTATTCCGGAATTCGCACAGTACGTACTGTGCGATCCGTCGAGCCGAATTATAATAATGTACTTACCGTACACATGATAAGTGTGAACATAAGATACATTACGTACTCAAACGAATGTCGGCCGAGCGTTGACAATATTGTTTAACCAGTTCCGAAGAAATGTGTTCGGGCCGCGTGATCCCAGTACTTTGACGACTCTCGGCAATGCGTCCACAATATTATACAGTCTGTATAAAACATAAATATCGGCAGTATAACCGCAGTACTCAGTCGCATATCAGGCTGATACTGGCGAAGTTTGCTCGCCGATCAAAACACTAACTTTAGCATAATCCACGACCAGTACGCAAACGAATGTCGGCCAGACATCGGCAATATTGTTTAGTCAGTGCTGTACATAAGTGCTAGGACAGTATGACCTCAATGGCTACTGAGGTCATACTGATGACTCGCGGCCATGCATTGTCAATACTATGCAGCCTGTACAAAGCATGAATGTCAGGGCAACATGACCCCAGTACTCAGACGCATTTCAGGCTGATACTAGTGATGTTTGCATGCCGAACATAAGACGAGCTTCGGCCTAGTCCACGCACAGTACCTATACGACCCAAGCACCGTATCGCACTAAAGTGATCGAAGTACTGTACTGTGTATTGAGCTAGAACCATCATACTTTACTCGTCTACAGTATGACAAGTGTCAACGCAAGACCCATTCAGTACTATTATAAATGTCGGCCGTGCATTGG
Organism: Ephialtes manifestator; assembly: GCA_963970395.1. Classification (NCBI taxonomy): domain Eukaryota; kingdom Metazoa; phylum Arthropoda; class Insecta; order Hymenoptera; family Ichneumonidae; genus Ephialtes; species Ephialtes manifestator. Next base: position 23,958 of record CAXAOA010000032.1, on the reverse strand, counting down.
CAATATCGTTTAGCCAGCACGAAGCAGAAGCGTTGGGACAGTGTAACTCCAGTACTCTAACGAGTCTTGGATATCCGTCGACAATATTATGAAGTCTGTATAAAACATAAATTTCGGTGCAGTATAATGCCAGTACTTAGTTGTATGTCAGGCTGATACTAGCAAAGTTTGCTCTATAACAGTAAAATAAGTTTCGGCCTAGTCCGGGCCCAGCACTCGGACGGCTCTCGGCGGTGTTCCGGCAATATATTCAACCAGTACAACGCACACCTGTTGGGACAGTATTACCCCAGTACTCAGTCGAATGCCAGGTTAGTATTGGCAAAATTTGCTTGCCGACAAAAAGACGAGTTTCGGCGAAGTGGGCTCCCAGTACTTGGACGACTTTCGCCGGTGGTCTGGAAATATATTCAGCCAGTACGAAGGACAACTGTCGGAACAGTATTATTTCAGTACTCAGTCGCATGTCCGGGTGGTACTGGCAAAGTTTGCTCGCCGACAATAAGATGAGTTTCGGCCTAGTCCGGGTCCAGCACTCGGACGGCTCTCGGCGGTGCTCCGGCAATATATTCAGCCAGTACAACGCACAACTGTTGGGACAGTATTACCCCAGTACTCCGTCGAATGCGAGGCTGAATATATTGCCGGAACACCGCCGAGAGCCGTCCGAGTGCTGGACCCGGACTAGGCCGAAACTCATCTTATTGTCGTCGAGCAAACTTTGCCAGTACCACCCTGACATGCGACTGAGTACTGGAATAATACTGTTCCGACAGTTGTCCCTCGTACTGGCTGAATATATTTCCAGACCGCCGGCGAAAGTCGTCCAAGTACTGGGAGCGGACTTCGCCGAAACTTGTTTTTTTGTCGGCAAGCAAACTTTGCCAATACTAGCCTCGCATTCGACGGAGTACTGGGGTAATACTGTCCCAACAGTCGTGCATTGTACTGGCTGAATATATTGCCGGAACACCGCCGAGAGCCGTCCGAGTGCTGGACCCGGACTAGGCCGAAACTCATCTTATTGTCGGCGAGCAAACTTTGCCAGTACCACCCTGACATGCGACTGAGTACTGAAATAATACTGTTCCGACAGTTGTCCTTCGTACTGGCTGAATATATTTCCAGACCACCGGCGAAAGTCGTCCAAGTACTGGGGGCCCACTTCGCCGAAACTCGTCTTTTTGTCGGCAAGCAAATTTTGCCAATACTAACCTGGCATTCGACTGAGTACTGGGGTAATACTGTCCCAACAGGTGTGCGTTGTACTGGTTGAATATATTGCCGGAACACCGCCGAGAGCCGTCCGAGTGCTGGGCCCGGACTAGGCCGAAACTTATTTTATTGTTATAGAGTAAACTTTGCTTATTGTTATAGAGTAAACTTTGCTTTGTGTTCCGGCAATATATTCAGCCTCGCATTCGACGGAGTACTGGGGTAATACTGTCCCAACAGTTGTGCGTTGTACTGGCTGAATATATTGCCGGAGCACCGCCGAGAGCCGTCCGAGTGCTGGACCCGGACTAGGCCGAAACTCATCTTATTGTCGGCGAGCAAACTTTGCCAGTACCACCCGGACATGCGACTGAGTACTGAAATAATACTGTTCCGACAGTTGTCCTTCGTACTGGCTGAATATATTTCCAGACCACCGGCGAAAGTCGTCCAAGTACTGGGAGCCCACTTCGCCGAAACTCGTCTTTTTGTCGGCAAGCAAATTTTGCCAATACTAACCTGGCATTCGACTGAGTACTGGGGTAATACTGTCCCAACAGGTGTGCGTTGTACTGGTTGAATATATTGCCGGAACACCGCCGAGAGCCGTCCGAGTGCTGGGCCCGGACTAGGCCGAAACTTATTTTACTGTTATAGAGCAAACTTTGCTAGTATCAGCCTGACATACAACTAAGTACTGGCATTATACTGCACCGAAATTTATGTTTTATACAGACTTCATAATATTGTCGACGGATATCTAAGACTCGTTAGAGTACTGGAGTTACACTGTCCCAACGCTTCTGCTTCGTGCTGGCTAAACGATATTGCCAATGCACGGCCGACATTTATATTAGTACTGAATGGGTCTTGCGTTGACACTTGTCATACTGTAGACGAGTAAATTATGATGGTTCTAGCTCAATACACAGTACAGTACTTCGATCACTTTAGTGCGATACGGTGCTTGGGTCGTATAGGTACTGTGCGTGGACTAGGCCGAAGCTCGTCTTATGTTCGACATGCAAACATCACTAGTATCAGCCTGAAATGCGTCTGAGTACTGGGGTCATGTTGCCCTGACATTCATGCTTTGTACAGGCTGCATAGTATTGACAATGCATGGCCGCGAGTCATCAGTATGACCTCAGTAGCCACTGAGGTCATACTGTCCTAGCACTTATGTACAGCACTGACTAAACAATATTGCCGATGTCTGGCCGACATTCGTTTGCGTACTGGTCGTGGATTATGCTAAAGTTAGTGTTTTGATCGGCGAGCAAACTTCGCCAGTATCAGCCTGATATGCGACTGAGTACTGCGGTTATACTGCCGATATTTATGTTTTATACAGACTGTATAATATTGTGGACGCATTGCCGAGAGTCGTCAAAGTACTGGGATCACGCGGCCCGAACACATTTCTTCGGAACTGGTTAAACAATATTGTCAACGCTCGGCCGACATTCGTTTGAGTACGTAATGTATCTTATGTTCACACTTATCATGTGTACGGTAAGTACATTATTATGATTCGGCTCGACGGATCGCACAGTACGTACTGTGCGAATTCCGGAATACTGCCAGTTACCAACAGGGTCCAGTACTGAAACAAGCTTGGCTGCCAAGTGTTGTTAGGTAGTGCTGTCGCAGTATTGTCGTGTATAGCACTGGTCCAGTACTAGGTCGAATCTGGCAGCCAGTACTTCCAAGATAAAATATATGGTACTCAGCCGAGACTCGCCAAAGTACTGAGCGTAGACTAAACCACAACTTGTCTTATTGTCGGCAAACAAATTTTATGAGTACCAGCCTGACATTCGGCTGAGTACTGAGGCGGCTCTGCCACAGCACTTGTCTTAAGTAGTCAGAGTACTGGGCGTGTCTTGTGATGACAATTGTCACAATACTATTTTTGTCTGCCAAGTGTTGTGAGGCAGTCCTTTTACAGTACCGATTAACTACTGACCCCATACTGCGTCAGTTCTGGCGGTCAGTACTTCTAAGTTGACATAGACGGCAGTCCGTCGAGAGTCGTCTAGGTATTGGGGTTGGTCTGGGCCGAAACTTATCTTAATGTCGGCGAGCAAACTTCATCAGTATCAACCTGATATGCGGCTGAGTACTGGCGTCATATTTTTCCGACACTTGCGTTTCGTACTGCCTGAACAACGGAACCAACGCACGCCTGACAGTTGTCTGAGTATCGACCGTGACTTAGATGAGACTCCTCATATCGTAACTATACATCCATTAAATTTGTCAGTTCTTGTATTTATGTATGGCTCTTTGATTGAAAAAAATTGTATTCATATTCGTATAAAGTAACATCGAAATCCTTTACGTATCCAGTCTCTGATTGAAATTTAGTTACGGTTTACATTTTAGTCTGCCATTTTGAAATTCTGCATTTCGATACGCCATCTTGGACCCGTGACTTAATTCGTGAATTTCGTATTCAGATTCGTTATCAGGGACTGCGAAAACCTATGGGTGTTGAGTTTCATCTAAATCGAAACGGTGTTTAATATCTGGTCCGCCATATTGGATTCGCCATTTCGAATTTCCTAATGTGCAGTTAAGGTTCGTAGTCAACGACATAAATAGCTTTCGGGTACGGAGTCTTATTCACACCACGTTACTTTTAGCATTTTCGGTCCGCCATATTGGCTCCGCCATTTTGAATCTCTCAATTTTGAGATCAGATTCGTAATCAGCGACCTCGAAAATACCGGGTGGCATATTTTTACTCAAATCCGTCTATATTTCTGTGATTGTTATACTCGAAGCAACCTTTATGAAAGTCTAGTATCAGAAATCCATATAGTCGGTTTGGTCTAGTGGTTAGCGTGTACGTTCTTAGGTAGATAGGTAGTTAGGTAGGTCGATAGGTCTTAGGTTCAAATCCCCACACATCACTTCTCAGGGAGCATCACGGACAAATTGTAATTGTAAAGGAATCACTTTTTTTCTTTTTTTAATATTACTAAAATAATATTACCAATATAATTAATATCATAACATATTTTTATTATGTAATATATAAATTTAATAATAATATGAATGTTAATATTCGGTTCTGGTTCGGTACTGGCTCGCTTCTGAAACTGGACCTCGGCTCCGTCTAATCAATGAACTCTGGCCCAAGCCTAGCTAAAAGCACTACACCAGTACTGTCAGTTAGTATTATGCCAATATTAGAAAACAAACTCTGGACCGGTGTTATCATTCCAGCGTTGCCCCAGCATTAAGTCAGTAATGATTCCGTACCTCCCCAGAACTAGTACCGACAACATTGGCAACTGTACTGCGCCAAGACATAGCCGGTTTGAAATTCGTACATGGGTAAGCGTTGGCACAACCCTGCGGTGATATACCAGCCCAACGGCTCACACTCAGTGTCGGCGCAATACCGTGAGGTAAGCGTTGGACCGGTATGATCATCCCGGAGTTGTGCCATCGTTCAGTCAATACCTCTTCAGTATCGGTTCTGTACCTTACCAGAATTAGTTGCCAGCACCGGCATCGTTAGAAAAACCGTACTAGCACTGTACAGACTGAAGATTCTCCTCGGGACTACGGTTCAACTCTGGTCCAGTACTGGCCCAACGTACTTCACCAGTACCGCTAGCCAGTACCATGCCAATACCAAGGGGCAAACATAGGACCGGTATGATCACCCCAACGTTGCGCCAGCGTTGAGTCTGTAATGTTACAATACCTCCTCAGTATTACTCGCCAGTACCGTCAACGTTGGCAACGGTACTGCGCCAAGACCCAGCCGGTTTGAGATTCGTACATGGGTATGGGTCATTCCACGGGATTTCGCACAAAAAAAAATCCGACCGACTCCAATTTTCGCCTAATTTTTTAATATTGTTGTCTATGTCAAACGGAGCATCTGTGAATTTTTTGAGAATTTTATTCTTATATTTCGACGAGCCATAAAATAAAAGGTGAAAAAAATGAAAAAAATTCTGACGTCAAGTGGAATAATGATATCGACAAAAATAACTAGGTCAAAATTTTCGTAATTCAACACAGTTTACGGTAAAAATAATCAAAATAAAAAATAAACATAACTTCTATTTTATTTATGTCTTCTTCCAAGAAAAGGTACCATTTCGCTAATTTGGCCCCCTCCGATTTCAATACAAAAAATCACGAATATACTACATGGAGTCCCAAACATTTTAAGCACAAGCCCAAGACGGAGAACGCATTTTACCCATTTTTAAAAAAATATTTCGGGTAATTGATTTTTTAAATTTTCTTCCAATCTTCTGCGTATTTTTTTATGTAATTGGTAATATTAAAAGGAGCTTATGTGATTTTTTTCATAATTTTATATGTAGATGTATTCGATTCATTAAATGTAATCGAATTACAAATTTAAAAAATTTTAAAACAAAAAGCGATCAGCTGATCGCTTTCTTACTCACTCAGTGGCCGCTCGAGCGCTGGCGTCGCGAGATTCGCCTGGGGTACGCCTGGGGCGTGCGATCAGCTGATCGTCTCGTTACGCACGCAGTGGCCGCTCGAGCGCTAGCGTCGTGAGATACGCCTGAGGCGTATAGTAATTTTGTTATTTTTTTTAACTTAATCGGAGAGGTCCATATAAGTGAAATAGGACCTTTTTTTGTAAAAGACGCAACGAAAATACAATTTTTTAAATTTGTAATTCGATTACATTTAATGAATCGAATACATCTACATATAAAATTATGAAAAAAATCACATAAGCTCATTTTAATATTACCAATTACATAAAAAAATACGCAAAAGATTGGAAGAAAATTAAAAAAATCAATTACCCGAAATATTTTTTTTTAAATGGGTAAAATGCGTTCTCCATCTTGGGCTTGTGCTTAAAATGTTTGGGTCTCCATGTAGTATATTCGTGATTTTTTGTATTGAAATCGGAGGGGGCCAAATTAGCGAAATGGTACCTTTTCTTGGTAAAAGACCTAAATAAAATAGAAGTTATGTTTATTTTTTATTTTGATTATTTTTACCGTAAACTGTGTTGAATTACGAAAATTTTGACCTAGTTATTTTTGTCGATATCATTATTCCACTTGACGTCAGATTTTTTTTCATTTTTTTCACCTTTTATTTTATGGCTCGTCGAAATATAAGAATAAAATTCTCAAAAAATTCACAGATGCACCGTTTGACATAGTCAACAATCTAAAAAAATTAGGCGAAAATTGGAGTCGGTCGGGTTTTTTTTGTGCGAAATCCCGTGGAATGACCCATATATATTTTTCTATCTGGGACTCGAGCTTACGGTAGGTTCGGGCAGCTCAACCATCGATACACGAAATACATTTTTATGAAAATCGAACGCTAGTATTGGTCGGTAAAAAATCTTTTTCGTTAATATGCCATTTTTTTCAGATAAATGTTGTTAGTTTTACATTAAATGCGAAACTTATAGGTTTTTTGGTCGCTGATAGAAAATCTGAATTCAAAACATTAAATGGAAGACTATAATGCGAAAAGTGAGTTGTTTTGTTTAAAACGTTGTACTAGGGGGGAAACGTAGCTCAGGCAGCTCCTGCACTGGCATGTATCTAACTCAATACAGCCATAGTACATTATACTATCTTAGACCCAAGATGTGCTACACAAATTTCCATCATCAAAATTAACCGAAAGTAGACGTATTCGATGAAAAATTAATGTAAATTCTATATCGGTCTATATCGGTTGTTCGAAAAAATGGTGAAGATCATTCTAAATGCTACAAAATTTGGCCACAGAGAAAACGATTTTATGAACTTTTTTTTCGAGATTTTCATTACTGCATACTCAAAATGGTCTTAATCGTTAAGAAAAGAGTATATGTATATGTGATTATGTGTGACCATATGTGGTTGTGTTTGATGGAGGGGCTAATATTCATACCAGCATAACTCGAGAACTATTCGACCTAATTAGCACAAACTTTCATGGCACATATAGTGCGGATAAATATTTATTTGGTATATATTTGATTAAAATCGGTTCAAGCATTTTGATTTTGTATGATCCTCAAGATGTTGTCCGTTAACTTAGCACGAAACTTTGACATAGTAACGCAAACATTGATACTGAATTGGAGAAAAATCGATAAAGCGACACAGACTTTATGGAGATTTTGAGTATTCAAAAAATTGACGTTATCGCAAAACTTGATCTTGAGCGAACAAGTTTTCTACGTAAACGAAGCAATGTTCAGTGATTTTCGATATCCAATTTAATGAAAATCGGTAGAAGGGGTTAGATTGTATACACATAAAAAATGTTGTTTATTATTTTCTGGCGATTAAGATTCTACTAAAGTTCAGTTTTCCAAACTTATTCAAATCAAGGATGCAAAGAAAAATATATGTGATACTAAATTTCAGGAGTATTCACGCTCATGTATACAACCGACGGATGGACGTCTCGATCTGTGGAATAAGTTACACATCGTTAACGTTACAAAACATTTCCCCGAAAGTCACAAGTTACAAGTATTTTAATATTATAAAGCGTCTGTGGATGAAACAATGGTACTGTGATTTTGTAGCACACACGATACAGATTTCTCACAAGTACTCTGTTTTCCGTACGTCATCCGTTTTTCTAGTATGGGTAACTCAAAAAATAATTTTATAAAAATTTAAAAACTCCCGACTGAAAAAATGAGTGTAATTATTAAACAAATGGGGCCAATAAAAAATGGTTAAACAAGAATCATTCGCATATTATACTCCGTAGATTAATTCGTCAAGGGTGTGGTAATGTCCCGACTATAATATGCGCATGATTCTTGTATAACCATTTTTCATTTACCCAGTTTGTTTAATAATTACACTCACTTTTTACTTCGGGAGATTTAATAAAATTATTTTTCACCATACCTGCGCGGAAAGTTCGACTTCCCGCCCTACGGGCTTTACGTAATTCGAACTTTCCGCTGCAGATATGGTGAAAAATAGTATACTCCACTGGGGAGTGAAGTAGACTATCCCCAACCGCGTGTTTACTACCCTCGCCTTCGGCTCGGGTGGTAATCTTAGACGCGGTTGGACATAGTCTACTTTCTCTGCCTAGTGGCGTAATATACTATTTATTTCATTATTTTTAAAGTAATTCTAACACTTCACCATAAGCGCTGTGAAGAGAGTTACAGAATAAGCAATAACTCCGGCAATCCTGTGGTATTTCGTTATATTCAAATAGTCTCTTCGTTTAAACGCTTATATCTTTCGGAAATCGCATCTAATACATACAATCTATGAAAAAAGACACATAAACCGGTACACAGAACCTGGGTATCAAATTCTGTTAAGACATATTTAAGGTTGTTGACATAAAAATTTAAAGTAATGCCAGCTTCTTCAAAATGTTCCAGCACGTAGATAAAGAATCTCTGCATGGACTGCAAAAAAATTGACCTAGGTAATAACATTTGTTTTCGAGGTATTAAACGTCAAAGTTGACACAAATCCCCTCTAAAATGCATACGGTATATGGCGGGATGTATCGCCGATCACATTTATCGAACGATATTTTCCAAACGTGAAATGTCAGCCTTATGAAAAACGCACACTATATAGAAAAAAGGACAAGGATAAAGATTCGATGAAAAAATTATGGGGTTATAAGTTATTTAACGGAGATTTCGCGCAAAAACTAAGCGACTTGGCCGCTTTGCTTGGGAACTGAATACGCAGCTGTCTCTCTCCCACAACGACCGCACCGCACACCGCG
>CAXAOA010000026.1:22500-86184 GCA_963970395.1 Ephialtes manifestator | reverse complement strand
AAACAATTCCTAATGATATTTCGTGTTTCGTATTACCGACAGTGATGCCAGATTCGAGGTAAAAGTACCTCCGCGGTACTTTTTTACCCCTTCCCGAGCGCCTGCGGGACTAAATTCTCCCGCGCGGTACCTGCGACTATTCGCCGTAGCGCGCGTAAGCCACGCCCCTCACTGACGCGTCAGGACCCGTCTCCCGCCCACCTCCCGGGCGCGTGACGTCACGCGCACGTTTATATAATAAGAATTTATTATTAAGAATAAATTATAAATGTTTCTCATTTATTTTTTAATTTATTCTTAATTTAAATATGTTTGTGAAAATATATAAATATATATATATATATATATATATATATATATATATATATATATATATATATATATATATATATATTGCTAAAGCTGTGTCTTAAACAATTAAATCAGTTGAATAATTTGGCGAATATTGTTCGTTCGTTCACTGTTTTAATAGTTTAGGCACAGCAAAAAAAAAAAAAAATTTTGCGTTTGCAAAAAAAAAATATATATATATTATAAAAAGCATGGATCGAACTGACGACCTTTCGGTTACAAATCTTCAGCTCTGTCCTCTGCGCTGTCACGATTCATATAATACTTTTTAACTTTATACATCTTGTATATCTTGTACATTTCAACGATTCCCAAGTGGAAAAATGATATGGAAACTCTATAAAAATTGTATATAGTGTAATATATGAAGCCTATATAGGAAAATGGACATATAAAATTTTTATATGTTGCATACAATACATATGAAGATTCTACAAAAATTATGTATAGTGCAATATATTTTCAGTCAAATAAATAAAATAAATTAAAAAATCATTTTATAAAATCTGCAGACTATATATAATTTTCATATAAATTATATACAACTCATAGTAATTCTATATGTCCATTTTCTTATACAGATTATATATATTGCCCTATATATGATTTTCCACTTGGGTTAAACGTTGAACAGTGCTAAAAATTGTTATATTGTTGTATATTGATTTAAGCTGTGACCTAAACTATTGAAACAGTTGATTGCGATGCAGCATTAATTGCGAACAGCTGCACGATTTTATGTGACTAGAGATTGGAATTTTGCCAATTAATTTTTTCTAGTCACATAATTCATGATATTTTCCTATAAAGAAATTAATTTTCTAAAAAAACGCGGTGAATCGTCACGCGTGACGTCACTAGCTCAACGGCTTGGTTGTGCGTGAGGTCACTAACTCGGTCGGGCGGGCGCGCGTGACGTCACCGGCCCGGTGGCCCGAGCGCGCGTTGCCACGCCCACCCGCCAGCGAGCGTCGCATGGTGGGGGAAGCTCGGCGAGCGTGCGGTACTTTTTCGAGGGAGCGTCTGGCATCACTGATTACCGAACCTGCAGCGTGAGCTCAAGTTGCATATCGTACCTTACTCATTACTTTTATCTAATTTATCAGTTAGTATCCCTACTTTCTTTTGACCTCATTTAATCTAATAATATCTTAATATATATATAAATCTTTGAAAGATTATTATTCTTCGAACTGTCGGTGCGGTGGGGGGTCAAAATAGCGAATGGCTAAAGTAGCGAATTTCTGAATTTCAGAATAATACCCTGGCAAACAGTGTCACCGACTTTTTAACCGGTGTTTTAACCAGTCTCGATTAACCCCCGTTTTCACCCAGTTTAACTGAACTTTTAACCGAAATTGTTATTTTTTAAGCGATTTTTACTGGTGAATTAACCGATTGTAACCGACATTCTTACCGAATTAATAAAACTCAATTTTGCTTGGTGAATTTAACCGATTTTAACTGACAATTAAACCGAACGAAACGTTTTTAATCGGTTAAATTGTCGGTTAAAGCTGCTGAAACAGTGGGCTAATCGAGACTTATCTTTCCTCAGTTAAAATGTCGGTTAACTTCAGTTATTTTCGGTTAACACTACGGTGACACAGTTTGCCAGGGTGAACATCTGAATCTAGAATGGCTTTCATTATGAAATTCGCTATTTTAATCATTCGCTATTTTGATTGCTTTGAATAGAATGAGGGTCAAAACAGCGAATGATCCCCCCCCCCCTGCCCAGGCGGTACACTTAAAAACACGAATAGCGAATTCCAGGATAATAAACATGGCCGCCTTCGGAATAAATAGAGTAGCAGTAGCGACCGTCGCGTCAGGCGTAACAGCCCGTCCAGTCAAGATCAGACAGACAAATCGTAGTGTGAAGGCAACATTAATTTCTTTTTTAACTTGGCGTCGAGTCGCTACCGCAACTCTTGATGATATCAGACTTAGGATGATACCATCATCCAACATCGACGGATGCAATGGTCTCATTGCAAGTGGAAGAAATGCGTAGTTGGCACAAGCGAGCTCCAGTTGTAGTACAACCGAAAGGGCATCCTGGGTCAGAGAGAAAAGTGGTTCCGACAGTAAAGAAAGTGCCACTCCATCTGGTACCATTATCAAACCACCGTCTAAATCGTTGACAATCACGTCCATCCATCTAGGAAAAACATAAACATCTGACTCATCGAAATTTCTTATACTTCATTCCTCCAAAATCTAGTCATTCAACTAATTTTTTGCACGTATTCAGTAGAACTATTCAGTAGTTCTTCAATTGTAAACTATTGTATAGTTCTAGACGCAATAGTTCCTTCTAATAGTGTACTTTTATCTCAATAGTGTAGTTCAATAGTTTCTCCCAATAGTCTGCCAATTTAAGAATGGTTTATAGTTTAAGGGGAGGGAGTCAGGTAAAAAAAATTGATTTTGGAAATTCAATATCATCCAAATCCTATTGCATATAAAAATGCCCAATGCATTATATTGTTGGTGCTCGATGAAAGGATTTTTTTACTGTCATCTGACTTGCATATGCTATTCAATATTATCCTAAGCAAAGTTCTTAGGTTTTCCATTCGGCGCATGATTCAGATGAAACTACTAGGCAGATTGGGATGGTTGACGTCTCATTTTCTTCTTCATGAAAAGATACACCGGCTAAGTGGAGCAAACTATTTTTTTCCATTCTGAAAGCAAAATTAATCACTGATTTAGAAAATAGCATAACATTTATTTATTAATAATGGTGTCACTGAAAAAATATTACCTTTTATTAATATTTGCTCCATTTAGCCGGTGTATCTTTTCATGAAGAAGAAAATGAGATGTCAACCATTCCAATCTGCCTAGTAGTTTGATCTGAATTAGAGTTGTGAAATTTTTAATGTGAAAATAATGCATTATTTTTTACGAAAAAAATGGATTATGGAATTCGGATCCACTACCCATTACTTTATTAATGAGTAATGGAACACACATCCATTATCCATTACTTTATTAATGAGTAATGGAACACACATCCATTACCCATTACATTTTAATAAGTAATGGAACTCACATCCAATACCCATTACTTTATTAATGAGTAATGGAACTCACATCCATCACCCATTACTTTTTTAATGAGTAATGGAACTCACATCCATCACCCATTACTTTTTTAATGAGTAATGAAACTCACATCCATCACTCATTACTTTTTTAATGTGTAATGAACGTGGTAATGGATATATGATAGTCCCATTACTTTAGAAAAATTTGCTTAATAAATAAATCGGAAAATCGTTCAAAAAGTTAATAAATAAGTAGATAAATAGCAAAATCGTTCGAAAAATTAAAAAATAAATGAATAAATATAATATCATTAGAAGTCTGCGGTTAAAACAGGTCGCAATAGACAGACGGGCGATCTCTCAGAGACGAACTATCCGGATACCTGAAAATCTTAGCAATAGTCCTATGCCACCTGTTTCTTTTCTAACTTTTAACTAACTTCTAGCTTTTGACTAACTTCTAATTTTTGACTAACTTTTGACTAACTTCTAACTTTTGACTAACTGTTGACTAACTCTTGACTAACTTTTGACTAACTTTCACTAACTTTGATTAACTTTTGTCTAACTTTTGACTAACTATTGACTAACTTTTTTCTAACTTTTGACTAACTTTTTTCTAACTTTTGACTAACTTTTGACTAACTTTTGACCAATTTCTAGCATTTGACTAATTTTCAAGTAACTTCTAACTTTTGACTAACCTTTGACTAATTTCTAACATTTGACTAATTTTCAACTAACTTCTAACTTTTGACTAACTTTCAACCAGAGTTCGGAAAATGCATTATTTTTTTAATGCATTATCGTTTTTTTACCCATTACTTTAAAAATGCATAATGGAATTCGGAACCATTACCCATTACCCTATTAATGAGTAATGGAACTCATATCCGTTACCCATTTTAAAAAAATGGATAACGACACTTAGATGCATCACCGATTTTCAAAGTATTGGGTAATGGATGTGGTAATGGATATATAATAGTTCCATTACTTTAGAAAAATTTGCTTAATAAATAAATATATAATTAAATAAATCGAAAAATCGTTCAAAAAGTTAATAAATAAGTAGATAAATTGCAAAATCGTTTGAAAAATTGATAAATAAATGAATAAATATAGTATCATTATATTTAAGTTAAGGTAGTCCTTGCGACCCATACTAGTCAATTGACGCACTGTTCCGAAAATTCTGTAAATGCTAACATTTTATATATCTACACATTCAATTAATCACAGTGAAAATAAAAACGTATTTGTAGATGCTTCATAAACTTAAAAAACATAAATTGTATTAACTAAAATATCTCATCAGAGTCTCGCTTGAACGCGTAGTGGTATTGTATCATCACGCGGTCAGAGCTAAATTTGGTCATTTTAAAGGTAAATTTGTGACACAAAACCGAAAAAATGTAGATAGAAAATCTAATTTTTGCGCCACGACTACAACCGCCACGAAAAATCGGGTCGCTGAAACCAAGGTTGAAACGGCGCCGGTTGACACTGGAGGTTATGTTGATTTCCATCATCGTCCACTACATCCGGTTATCCGTAACTTCTGAGTGGCGATGAAGTGTTTGACGTTGGAATTACACCCTAATACTTCGATAATGTCCCTTTTTTATATTTTATACGGAATCGTGACACTCTAAGGAATCCATAGCACATTTGATATTGTATAAAAGTTCAGTTTATACATGTTAATTTTCGTTCCGAGGTACGAAATCGGTTAGTTTCCCATAAGAGCCCGTGCATAAGAATTCTGTTTTGAATATTTATTTTCTCGGTAATTTAGTCGATAATCCAGCTTGAAACTTTGCAATCGCATTTAGAAGGGATTTAACTATTATATAAAAAAAATGTTAAGTGTTAAAGTTCAGAAAGGTTAATGCGCAAGGACTACCTTAAGAGGTTAAAAGGGTAGAAACGACGTTGCATAATGTTTTCATGTATTTCAGATAAAACAAGGATGCAAAGTAGAACCTTGCACATTGCTTCCTCATTATTTTTCGCTTCTTACAAAGCTACCTCTATGAGGAAGTATGTTATTCAATTTTCAGCTTCCTTATAGAGGAAGCTTTGTAAAACGCGAAAAATAATGAGGAAGCAATGTGCAAGGTTCTACTTTGCATTCTTGTTTTAATTAGTTAAATATACATGTTGTGGATTCGCTTTTGCTGTTTCGTTATTACGTTATTTCGTGATTATTAGAGCGTTTCCGAAAGTGAATGTGATAATGTATATTTTTTAAAATAATTCAACATTCCATAAAATCGAAAATTTCATACCGTTCGTCACTAAATTATACATATATAATGGCTGAATATTGTTTCATTTATATACAAAATTTGAGCTCGCTATCTGAGGTTTTGCAAAAGTTACAATAGAGCGATAATGTCAATTTTTTGAAAAATTCAAAACATCATAAAATTTTATTCAACCGATCTTAACCAAATTCAATAGCGATCACCGGCGTACGAAAGCTCACATTCGTACCAATTTTAAGATCAAAATCTCGAAAATTTAAAGAGTTATCGCGTAAACAGACATTTTTCAAAAAATTAAAAAACGCGTAATAATTTAACGATGAAGTGGACTTTAACAAAAATCTGTATGAACGATGAGGCTTGATCCCTCTATCTATTGTCTAAATTTCAGCTTGATATCTCAATGCATTCCCGAGTTATGAAGGTTTACATTTTTCGATCGTGTAACATACACACACACACACAATACATACAGACTTTTTTTTCGAAATCACTTTTCTCGACGTTTTGGCCCATTCTGAGTGTACTGACATGAAAATCTCGAAAAAAAAATTTTTCATGAAAAAGCTTCTTCTATGAGGAAGCAGAAAGTAATGGGTGATGGACCTCTGCTCCATTACTCACTAATAAAGTAATGGGTGATGGACCTCTGCTCCGTTGCTCATTAATAAAGTAATGAGCAGTGGATTCGAGGTCCATTATCAATTTTTTTCATAAAAAATTATCCATTATTTTCACATTAAAAATTTCACAACTCTGCTTTCAACTAACTTCTAGCTTTTGACTGACTACTAACTTTTCACCAACTGATGACTACCTACTAACTAACTTTTAACTTTTAAAAGTCAGAAATTAGTCAAAAGTTGGAAGTTAGTATAAAGTTAGAAGTTAGTTGAAAGTTAGTCAAATGTTAGAAATTAATCAAAAGTTAGAAGTTAGTCAACAGTTAGTCAAAAGTAAAAAGTTAGTAGTTAGACAAAAGTTAGTCAAAGGTCAAAAGTTAGAAGTAAGTTGAATGTTAGACAAATGTTAGGAATTAGTCAAAAGTTAGAAGTTAGTCAAATGGTAGAAATTAGTCAAAGGTTAGAAGTTAGTCAAAAGTTAGTCAAAAGTTAGAAGTTAGTTAAAAGTTAGTCAAAAGTTAGAAGTTAGTTAAAAGTTAGTCAAAAGTTAGAAATGCAACATGTCGCAGAGGACTATTGCTAAGATTTTCAGGTATCCGGATAGTTCGTCTCTGAGAAATCGCCCGTCTATCGCGACCTATTTTAACCGCAGACTTCTAATGATATTATATTTATTCATTTATTTTTCAATTTTTCGAACGATTTTGCTATTCATCTACTTATTTATTAACTTTTTGAACGATTTTCCGATTTATTTATTTATATATTTATTTATTAAGCAAATTTTTCTAAAGTAATGGGACTATCATATATCCATTACCACGTTCATTACCCATTACTTTAAAAAACGGTGATGGATGTGAGTTCCATTACTCATTAAAAAAGTAATGGGCAACGGATACAAGTTCCATTACTCATTAAAAAAGTAATGGGTAACGGATATGAGTTCCATTATTCATTAATAAAGTAATAGGTAATGGTTCTGAATTCCATTATGCATTTTTAAAGTAATGGGTAAAAAAAAACGATAATGCATTAAAAAAATAATGCACTATTTCCAACTCTGATCTGAATCATGCGCAGAATGGATAACCTAAGAACTTTGTTTAAGATAATATTGAAAAGCATATGCAAGTCAGACGACAGTAAAAAATCCTTTCATCGAGTACCAATAATACAGTGCGTTGGGCATTTTCATATCATCGAGTACCAACAATACAGTCCGTTGGGCATTTTCATAAAAAAATATTACCTTTTATTAACATTTGCTCCATTTAGCCGGTGTATCTTTTCATGAGGAAGAAAATGAGATGTCAACCATTCCAATCTGCCTAGTAGTTTGATCTGAATCATGCGCAGAATGGAAAACCTAAGAACTTTGCTTAAGATAATATTGAAAAGCATATGCAAGTCAGACGACAGTAAAAAATCCTTTCATCGAGTACCAACAATACAGTGCATTGGGCATTTTCATATCATCGAGTACCAACAATACAGTGCTTTGGGCATTTTCATATATAATAGGATTTGGATGATATTGAATTTCCAAAATCTTTTTTTTTATCTGTCTCCTTCCCCTTAATAATTCAATAATTCTAATAGTTTTTAATTTTTAATACTTTTGCTTCCTCATAGAGGAAGCTTTGTTTTCATGAAATTTTTTTTTTTCGAGATTTTCATGTCAGTATGCTTAGAATCACCTAAAACGTCGAGAAAAGTGGTTTAGAAAAAATGTCCGTATGTATGTATGTGTGTGTGTGTGTGTGTGCTGGGCTTCGAAAATTCAATCTCCTCTCACTCGGTAACCGTTCGAGAGATCCGGCTCAAATTTGGCACGCAAGTAGAGTAGCTGCCCCTCTTTGAATGTTGTGATTTTTGCCAAAATATGTGAAGTCATTAAGATTTTATGTTGATTTTAATTTGTTGAAAAAAGGGCGTGGTCGCTCTAACTTTCGTAAAAGTTCGCCGATTTGGCTAAATAGTTCTTCATAACTGAAGATACGTTCAATGTTGTATGGTATTGAATTTCGACGAAATCGGTAAAGCGGTTCGGATTTTATAGAATTTTGAATTTTTCGAAAAAAATAGATTTTGATCTAAATTACGTCGAATTTCAACAAATGAACAGAAATTTTGTACAGACGAAAAATAACATTCAGAAATGCCATGTACCGAATTTGGTGATGATCGGTAAAGTCGTTCGGATTTTACACCATTTTTCATTTTAAAAAAAATGTAGATTTTCGCTATAACTTCCGGAAAAGTTGAGAAAGTACGACAAAAATTTGTATCTAATCAAAATTAGATGTAACGGTGTTTGCAGAGGTGAATTATAGCTGTATAAAACACCTCTGCAAAAGAGACACAAGGTATAAAAAAAAAGATGCAAAGTAGAACCTTGCACATTGCTTCCTCATTATTTTTCGCTTTTTACAAAGCTTCCTCTATGAGGAAGCCAAAATTGAATAACATACTGCTTCCTCACAGAGGGAGCTTTGTAAAAAGCGAAATTAATGAGGAAGCAATGTGCAAGGTTCTACTTTGCATCTTTTTTTTTCTATGTCGACATCTACAAAACCAAATCGCTCTCTAAAGGATCTGTCGAAACCCTACTGACAGCTACAAAGCCAAACAGCTCTTGTCGCTTGTTAATATTTCAATCAACTACAAATCCGAACAACTTTTGTTAATGAACGAACGAAAATCTATGCAGACGCTGATTAAAACAAGGTTAATCACGACAGATACTTACTGAAATGAGGTTAGTCACGGCAGACACTGACTGAAACGATACTCGACTGTAAACGTAGACAGCAGTCAGACACTGATGAAAACGAAAAAGATCACACTTTATGATAAAAAATAATCCCATAAACGATGAAGCACTGGGTTCGAGAATGCACTAGGATTGTTGTCAACACTCATTTATCACACACTCATTTATAAAAAAATTAATTAATTTAAGCACTGATTTAAAGTATTCAGCACTGATTTAAAGTATTAAGCACTGATTTAATATATTAAGCACTGATTTAAATTTAAATTATTAAGCACTGATTTAACGTATAAAAATACGCAAATTATAAATGTACACTTGGCGTCGAGTCGCTACCGCGACTCTTGATGCTGTCGGCTGTGCAACACGCGCTGACTGACTGAACAGCTGGCGACTACGTGACGTCACGGGTTGTTTGCGAGTCGCCATTCGCGGCTGCGCGCGGCGTTTCTATATAATGTATGTACGTGAATACGTGAATAGAGATTGTTTGAGTGCGTTAAACACGAAAAACTTTGAAAAGACCAGATATCAGCGATAAATGAACCGATTTTCTTGTGACAGGTCTCATTCGAAAGAAAAAAAAATAGAAAATATTGATCATGATACACTTTTCGTTCGCGATATGTGGTCAGAGATAATACGTCGGCAAATATAGGTTGGGACATTTAAAGTTGTGTGAGTGCGGCCGTACGGGAAGAACATAAAATCGCTCGGCGAGAATTACTAAGATGCCAGATATCAGCATTAAAGAAACAGATTTCCTTGCCGCAGATCTCATTTGAAAGAGAAAAAAAAAATATATATTGAACCTGACACATCTTTCGTTCTCGACGTGTGGTCAAATATAATTCGAGTTATAATTTGAAAACGGCCGGTGAGTGGCCGCCTTCAGAATAAATAGAGTAGCAGTAGCGACCGTCGCGTCAGGAGTAACAGCCCGTCCAGTCAAGATCAGACAGACAAATCGTAGTGTGAAGGCAACATTAATTTCTTTTCTTCTCCGCGACTCTTGAAATCGTGGTACTCCTGGTATTATTGAGTTGATTAAAAAAAAAAACCTAACCGTAATTTATGTAATGATCGTGATTTGCTTAAGTATAAAGATATTCTAACAGCTCTTAATGCTCATCGTCGAAATCATTCTCCAACACAACAAATTATTTATTTAATTATTTATTTATTTATTTATTTTACGGGAAACCCCTTTTACAAATATATATATAATATTTTTCGCAGTATAGTAATTTGTTGATATATTTAGAATTGCTCCATTATGAAGAAGGAAAACATTAATAATATGTAATAATTTGTTATCACAGTTTCGTTGAGATCAATTATTCTATCTGTATATCAGCACCATTATAGAAACTCGAGGATCCGTTGTGATACCGCCGACTTGAATGTTGCTAGTGTACAATCAAAGTTGAGTGCTATTTCCAGTCCGTTTGCTAGGTGTGTCAATCTGTATATTGTCGATCACGACGCGAAGTTGCTTCTTGCTAGCGAAAGTTCGAATGTGACAATTCTTCTCTGCGCTCTTACTGGCGGTTCACGGAACCGGATCGATTGCGATAGATAGGGACAGTCAATCATGCCTGTGGTTAACTTGAAAAGGAGAGAGAGATCTGTCAGATTTCTTAGGCTTTCCAGGCTCGGTATGTTCATTCTCGAGGCAATAAACGAGTAGTCATGATCTTCTCGTTGCATTGGGCTGCCAAGTTTATACGCAGCTAGACGCAGGAACTTATGTTGGACTCTGTCCAGCTTCTTTGAGTGAACTGCATAACAAGGGTTCCATACCTCGGATGCGTAGCAGAGGATCGGCCGGACGTGTATCAGCTCTTCGGAAATCTGTTCCGAAGCGGCTTACTAATCCCAGAGTGTGGAGTGCCCTTCTAGTGACATCGGCAATGTGTTCTCCTAGTTTAACTTTCGGTCCACCAACACGCCTAGGTCTCTTATTAATTCAACTCTTCCAAGTACTCGGTCATCTAATAAGTATTGATGGAGTATAGAATTACGTTTTCTCGACAGAGTAATGGTTTTGCATTTGCTGATGTTAAGGTTTAAGAAGTTAGACTTGCACCACTCCACCATTCTATTTAGGTCCTCTTGAACTCGGTTGCAGTCTTCTTCGTTTTCGATTGTTATGTAAATTTTTACATCATCGGCAAACATCAGGAATCTCGTATAGACGAAGCATGGTGCTATGTCATTAATAAATAGTATGAACAATAGAGGTCCGAGATGAGAGCCCTGAGGAACACCGGAAGTAACGTTTATTTTTCTCGATTGGTAGTTTTTATATCGAACCATTTGGATTCGGCTCGTTAGGAAGCTTTCGATCCAGGACAGAAGAATTTCTTTAATTCCAACGGAACGGAGTTTTTCAATTAAACGGGAGTGGTGCACCGAGTCGAAGGCTTTAGCGAAATCGGTGTAGACCGCATCCACCTGCCGTTTTGCCTCAAGATGTTCCAAGCTGTAATGCTCGTATGATACCAAGTTCGAGACCGTCGATCTCTCAGATACGAAACCATGTTGTTCTTCTATAATTAGTTCTCTCAGTCGAGGAGAGAGGTATTCGGTGACAAGGTCATCCAGCATCTTCGGTATTGTACTTGTTATCGAGACTGGTCTATAGTTTTTGACATTGGACTTGTCCCCGTTTTTGTGTATTGGTGCAATGAAACTCTGTTTCCAAGCATCTGGAAAAACTCCCGTCCTGAGAGACAGTGAAAAAAGGTGAAAAATTGGTTGCGCTAATATTTCTGCGCATGGTTTTAGCACAGACGCTGGAATTCCGTCTGGGCCTGGCCCTTTGTTGATGTTGAGGCCTTTCAATTTGGCGAGCACTTTATTCACTGTAATTTCGATCGTATTAATATCGACCATTGCCAGAGGTGGTTATGGGAAATAAAGGTTATAAATATAAATATATAATATCATCTATGTTTCCTGCAGCACTACAAACTAAAACAGGAAGTGGTTATCTCTTTAATAAAATGATTGTCACTAATTCACCTATAGATTATGTTTACTGGGACAATGCTAATGAACTGGTTGAGCGACTACAACTGTTAATTACATCTGAACAGGCTGGTCACACCGGCCATAATAATGAGATAATGTCAATTATTGAAGAATTAGTGGAAGCTAAACTGATTCTATAAAATCTCCAACTATAGATGAAAACTCAGTTCCTTGTAAGAAATATACTGACGATCAGACTGTTACTTCTACAAAACAAATCGAACAGAAGTTGTGCACGCCTTCGCTTGCGTAACACAAATTGATTTAGTTACCGAACTGCTTGATCGGTGGAACACGAGGAACTCGTGGCGAAGAGGGTTCAGATTGCTAAAGAAATGGATAGCACAACACGAGGCAGCTTATGTAAAATAAAAACACTTTATTCACAGGTCAGTTGGTGATATGCAAGACGTGTAACGTCGTTGACGCTCTAGTCTCAACTGATCTCCACCACGCGGGTGTCCGAAAAGGTGAAAAATACCAAAAATGTTTTCCCAAAACAAAAATGGTACGCCAAGTTAAAAAAATTGCTTTCAAAAAAATTGCTGACAAACAAAATTCCTTGCAAAAATATTAAACCAAATCCAATATATTAGCCAAGTTAAACTCGCTACAAAAAAAACTTGGTGTGCCAGGGACTAGCTCCCGTACATAGTCCATTAGCCAACATAAACTCGCTACAAAAAAAACTTGGCGTCCCAGCGACTAGCTCCCGTACATAGTCCATTGAAGTAAGTGCGGGAGAAAACAATTCCTAATGATATTTCGTGTTTCGTATTACCGAACCTGCAGAGTGAGCTCAAGTTGCATATCGTACCTTATTCATTACTTTTATCTAATTTATCAGTTTGTATCCCTACTTTCTTTTGACCTCATTTAATCTAATAATATCTTAATATATATAAATCTTTGAAATATTATTATTCTTCGAACTGTCGGTGCGGTGGGGGTCAAAATAGCGAATGGCTAAAGTAACGAATTTCTGAATTTCAGAATAATGCCCTGGCAAACAGTGTCACCGACTTTTTAACCGGTGTTTTAACCAGTCTCGATTAACCCTCGTTTTCACCCAGTTTAACTGACCTTTTAACCGAAATTGTTATTTTTTAAGCGATTTTTACTGGTGAATTAACCGATTGTAACCGACATTCTTACCGAATTAATAAAACTCAATTTTGCTTGGTGAATTTAACCGATTTTAACTGACAATTAAACCGAACGAAACGTTTTTAATCGGTTAAAACTGCTGAAACAGTGGGCTAATCGAGACTTATCTTTCCTCGGTTAAAATGTCGGTTACCTTCAGTTATTTCCGGTTAACACTACGGTGACACAAATTGCCAGGGTGAACATCTGAATCTAGAATGGCTTTCATTATGAAATTCGCTATTTTGATTGCTTTGAATAGAATGAGGGTCAAAACAGCGAATGATCCCCCCCTCTGCCCAGGCGGTACCCTTAAAAACACGAATAGCGAATTTCAGGATAATAATCATGGCCGCCTTCGGAAGAAATAGAGTAGCAGTAGGGATCGTCGCGTCAGGAGAAAGCCCGTCCAGTCAAGATCAGACAGACAAATCGTAGTGTGAAGGCAACATTAATTTCTTTTTAGCATAGTGTGCGTAAAATTCGTTTTTACACACCCATATGAGTGCGTAAAATGCAACTTTATGAAACAGTGTGCGTAAAATAAAAAAATTATTTTTACTTTTCTTTCATCTATGCTATAATTAATAATTATATTACCAAATAAAGTAATTATAATTATAAACAAAGTTTACTCACAATTAAACACGTTCTGTCTTTTTTGCGAATGCATAATAAATCTATTTCTGTCTTCAGTGGGGGGGCTTCGCCCCCCCAACCCCCCACCGGGGCTTCGCCCCTGGACCCCAGCAGGGGCTTCACCCCTGCACCCGACCAGGGCTTCGCCCCTGGACCCCAGCAGGGGCTTCACCCCTGCACCCGACCAGGGCTTCGCCCCTGGACCCCAGCAGGGGCTTCACCCCTGCACCCGACCAGGGCTTCGCCCCTGGACCCCAGCAGGGGCTTCACCCCTGCACCCCACCGGGGCTTCGCCCCTGGACCCCAGCAGGGGCTTCACCCCTGCACCCCACCGGGGCTTCGCCCCTGGACCCCCGCGTTGTATTCCCCTAAACACAATGCGAATTTTACGCACGTCATGCTAAAAAATGTCGTATGCGACTCGGGCGTACGTTTTACCCACTCGCGTGATCGCGCTCGTGTGTAAAATCGCGTGATGCGATTTTACACGACGATCACTGCTCGTGTGTAAAATCGCGTGATGCGATTTTACACGACGATCACTGCTCGTGTGTAAAATCGCATTTTACGCCCTTGTTGCATAATATACTATTTTTAACTTGGCGTCGAGTCGCTACCGCGACTCTTGACTGAATCTAGAATGGTCATCATTATGAAATTCGCTATTTTGATTGCTGTGAATAGAATGAGAGTCAAAATAGCGAATGATCATCCCCCCCCCCGCACGCCTCGCGGCTTCGCCCCTCGGCCCCGCCCACGTGGTACCCTTAAAAACATGAATAGCGAATTTTAGAATAATGAACATCGGAATCTAGAATGGCCATCATTATGAAATTCGCTATTTTAGCCATTCGCTATTTTGATTGTTTTGAATAGAACGAGAGTCAAAATAGCAAATGACCCCCCCCCCCCCCCCCCATCCGCCCTGGCCAAGGGG
Organism: Ephialtes manifestator; assembly: GCA_963970395.1. Taxonomy (NCBI): domain Eukaryota; kingdom Metazoa; phylum Arthropoda; class Insecta; order Hymenoptera; family Ichneumonidae; genus Ephialtes; species Ephialtes manifestator. Next base: position 71,347 of record CAXAOA010000026.1, on the reverse strand, counting down.
CGAGCCATTTTTAGAGGGTCATTTTTAGAGGTCCGTTGGCCTCCCGTCCTTACTTCAATGGACTATGTACGGGAGCTAGTCGCTGGGACGCCAAGTTTTTTTTGTAGCGAGTTTATGTTGGCTAATGGACTATGTACGGGAGCTAGTCCCTGGCACACCAAGTTTTTTTTGTAGCGAGTTTAACTTGGCTAATATATTGGATTTGGTTTAATATTTTTGCAAGGAATTTTGTTTGTCAGCAATTTTTTTGAAAGCAATTTTTTTAACTTGGCGTACCATTTTTGTTTTGGGAAAACATTTTTGGTATTATTTGCTCTCTTTTTGAAAGTCAAAACGTAATTTAAAAAAATAATGAGAACACATGTTTTAGTTATATCTGTGTATTGACTAAAAAGTTCATGTACAATGAACAGTAAATGAAGGTAAGTAGACACTACTAAACATTCCATAAAATCAAAAATTTCATACCGTTCGTCACTAAATTATACATATATAATGGCTGAATATTGTTTCATTTTTATTCAAAATTTGAGCTCGCTATCTGAAGTTTTGCAAAAGTTACAATAGAGCGATAATGTCAATTTGTTGAAAAATTCAAAACATCATAAAATTTTAATGGTTCAACCGATCTTAACCAAATTCAATAGCGATCACCGGCGTATGAAAGCTCACATTCATACCAATTTTAAGATCAAAATCTCGAAAATTGAAAGAGTTATCGAGTAAACAGACATTTTTCAAAAAATTAAAAAACGCGTAATAATTTAACGATGAAGTGGACTTTAACAAACATCTGTATGAACGATGAGGCTTGATCCCTCTATCTATTGTCCAAATTTCAGCTTGATATCTCAATGCATTCCCGAGTTATAAAGGTTTACATTTTTCGATCGTGTAACATACACACACACACAGACAATACATACAGACATTTTTTTCTAAATCACTTTTCTCGACGTTTTGGCCCATTCTCAGTGTACTGACATGAAAATCTCGAAAAAAAAATTTCATGAAAAAGCTTCTTCTATGAGGAAGCAAAAAGTAATGGGTGATGGACCTCTGCTCCATTACTCACTAATAAAGTAATGGGTGATGGACCTCTGCTCCGTTGCTCATTAATAAAGTAATGAGTAGTGGATTCGAGTTCCATTATCAATTTTTTTCATAAAAAATTATGCATTATTTTCACATTAAAAATTTCACAACTCTGCTTTCAACTAACTTCTAGCTTTTGACTGACTACTAACTTTTCACCAACTGATGACTACCTACTAACTAACTTTTAACTTTTAAAAGTCAGAAGTTAGTAAAAAGTTAAAAGTAACTGAGAAGTTAGTCAAAAGTTGGAAATTAGTATAAAGTTAGAAGTTAGTTGAAAGTTAGTCAAATGTTAGAAATTAATAAAAAGTTAGAAGTTAGTCAACAGTTTGTCAAAAGAAGTTAGTAGTTAGACAAAAGTTAGTCAAAGGTCAAAAGTTAGAAGTTAGTTGAAAGTTAGTCAAATGTTAGAAATTAGTCAAAAGTTAGAAGTTAGTCAAAAGTTAGAAGTTAGTAAAATGTTAGAAATTAGTCAAATGTTAGAAATTAGTCAAATGTTAGAAATTAGTCAAAAGTTAGAAGTTTGTCAAAAGTTAGAAATTAGTCAAAAGTTAGAAGTTAGTTGAAAGTTAGTCAAATGTTAGAAATTAGTCAAAAGTTAGAAATTAGTCAAAAGTTAGAAGTTAGTCAAAAGTTAGAAGTTAGTCAAAAGTTAGAAGTTAGTCAAAAGTTAGAAGTTAGTCAAAAGTTAGAAGTTAGTCAAGTTAGTCAAAAGTTAGTCAAATGTTCGAAATTAGTCAAAGGTTCGAAATTAGTCAAAGGTTCGAAATTAGTCAAAGGTTCGAAATTAGTCAAAGGTTTGAAATTAGTCAAAGGTTAGAAGTTAGTCAAAAGTTAGTGAAATGTTCGAAATTAGTCAAAGGTTAGAAGTTAGTTAAAAGTTAGTCAAAAGTTAGAAGTTAGTCAAAAGTTAGTCAAAAGCTAGAAGTTAGTTAAAAGTTAGTCAAAAGTTAGAAGTTTGTTAAAAGTTAGTCAAAAGTTAGAAGTTAGTCAAAAGTTAGAAGTTAGTCAAGTTAGTCAAAAGTTAGTCAAATGTTCGAAATTAGTCAAAGGTTTGAAATTAGTCAAAGGTTAGAAGTTAGTCAAAAGTTAGTGAAATGTTCGAAATTAGTCAAAAGTTAGAAGTTAGTTGAAAGATAGTCAAATGTTAGAAATTAGTCAAAAGTTAGAAGTTAGTCAAAAGTTAGAAATTAGTCAAGAGTTAGAAGTTAGTCAAAAGTTAGAAGTTAGTCAAAAGTTAGAAGTTAGTCAAAAGTTAGAAGTTAGTCAAAAGTTAGAAGTTGGTCAAGTTAGTCAAAAGTTAGTCAAATGTTCGAAATTAGTCAAAGGTTCGAAATTAGTCAAAGGTTCGAAATTAGTCAAAGGTTAGAAGTTAGTCAAAAGTTAGTCAAATGTTTGAAATTAGTCAAAGGTTAGAAGTTAGTCAAAAGTTAATCAAAAGCTAGAAGTTAGTTAAAAGTTAGTCAAAAGTTAGAAGTTAGTTAAAAGTTAGTCAAAAGTTAGAAATGCAACATGTCGCAAATGACTATTGCTAAGATTTTCAGGTATCCGGATAGTTCGTCTCTGACAAATCGCCCGTCTATCGCGACCTGTTTTAACCGCAGACTTCTAATGATATTATATTTATTCATTTATTTTTCAATTTTTCGAACGATTTTGCTATTCATCTACTTATTTATTAACTTTTTGAACGATTTTCCGATTTATTTATTTATATATTTATTTATTAAGCAAAAAAAAGCACTGATTTAAAGTATTAAGCACTGATTTAAAATATTACGCACTGATTTAAAATATTACGCACTGATTTAAATTTAAATTATTAAACACTGATAAAGTATAAAAATACGCGAAATATAAATGTACACTTCGCGTCGAGTCGCTACCGCGACTCTTGATGATGTCGGCTGTGCAACACGCGCTGACTGACTGAACCGCTGCCGACTGTGTGACGTCACACACTGGTTGCTCGCGAGCCGCCACTCGCGCCTGCGCGCGGCGCTTCTATATAATGTGTGTACGTGAATACGTGAATCGAGATTGTGTGAGTGCGTTAAAAATGAAAAACTTTGAAAAGACCAGATATCAGCGGTAAATGAACCGATTTTCTTGTGACTGGTCTCATTCGAAAGAAAAAAAAAAATAGAAAATATTGATCATGATACATTTTTCGTTCGCGACATGTGGTCAGAGATAATACGTCGGCAAATATAGGTTGGGACATTTAAAGTTGTGTGAGTGCGGCCGTACGGGAGGAACATAAAGTCGCTCGGCGAGAATTACTAAGATGCCAGATATCAGCATTAAAGAAACAGATTTCCTTGCCGCAGGTCTCATTTGAAAGAGAAAAAAAAATAAAAAATATTGAACCTGACACATCTTCCGTTCTCGACGTGTGGTCAAATATAATTCGAGTTATAATTTGAAAACGGCCGGTGAGTGGCCGCCTTCCGAATAAATAGAGTAGCAGTAGCGACCGTCGCGCCAGGAGTAACAGCCCGTCCAGTCAGACAGACAAATCGTAGTGTGAAGGCAACATTAATTTCTTTTTTAACTTGGCGTCGAGTCGCTACCGCGACTCTTGATACTAATTGAACGGAAACCCACAGGGTCTTCGATTGTCTTACGCACCCGAAGTGGTGATCATGTGACGTCACTCGACGGTACCTAGCATGCTCTATTCGTGAGAACGTCTGTGGCGTGAACATACCGCCCGCCTCGACTGGCAGGTTGAAGTTACGTAGTTCGGTATACAAGAAGTTGGCGGGTAACGCCGCCCGCCGTGATAGGCGCAGGTAATGGTACCGATAGTCGGAGATGTTACCGCCTCGTGAACAAGAGAGAGAAAAAAAAATTAAATTAACTTACGTCTAATATGTACAATATTTACGAGGAACCGCCCGCCGTGGAACATTGGCGGGTTCGCTTAGTTCTGGTCGTTATGTTCATGAGGTTTGTGTCTTTGTTGTGAGACCTTGTAGCACTGTAGCACTGTAGCACTTTTCACTTTACATCAAGTACGCTTATGAGCAATGATACGTACTAAGTTACGCTGGCTATCTGGTATGAGCCTCACTTCGCCGCGAAACCTAGGGTGCTCATGGTACCAGTATTGTCGAGTCACCACTCGTTGTTTATGAAGACGGTTCACTGGATTCACAGTCGTGAAAATCAGTCAAGTCCACTGATGTGGGAGTATCAGGAGAAGGAGTCAGCGTCACGTCAGGTTCAGTGGTGTCGACAGGGAGCAGGCAGAGTTGCGTTATCGGTCTTTTTAGCAGCGTTTTTGCGGTGCGTACTGTGACGACGCGTACACGTGAGTCTGATCCTGGATGCGATTCGACGATTTTTCCGAGTATCCACTTCGATGGAGGTGCGAGATTGTTCCTGATGAGGACCAGGTTTCCGACGGCGATGTTCTCTTGCGTAGTTGTCCACTTCGTTCTTAACTGCAACGAGTGGAAGTATTCGGTGGACCAACGTTTCCAAAAGCTTTCGAGCATTTGCTGTACCAATTGCCATCTGGACAGACGATTTACGTTGAGTTCAAGTAATGACGGCTCTGGTGTGCTGATCAATGGAGCTCCTACGAGGAAATGTCCTGGTGTGAGCGCTGCGAACTCGCATGGATCTGTTAGGTTAGGTCCAATTGGTCGTGAGTTCAGACAAGCCTCCACCTGAGTAATGAGAGTGTTAAACTCCTCGTACGTGAGCGTGTTGGTACCAAGAGCTCGTTTCAAATGATGCTTTGCGCACTTGACGCCAGCTTCCCATAATTCCCCAAAGTGCGGAGCACCGGGAGGGATGAAGTGCCAATTGGTATGGTCAGATGCAATAAGGTTTCCAAGGTTCGGGTCGTTTACGGCTTGCTTAAATGCTGTTTGAAGTTCCTTTTCGGCGCCTTGGAAGGTGGTCCCGTTGTCGCTGTATATATCAGATGGTAACCCGCAGCGTGCTATAAAGCGGCGATATGCAGCGAGAAACGCGTCTGATGAATAATCCGAGACTATCTCGAGGTGGATGGCTCTTGTAGATGTGCACACGAAGAGGGCTAGGTATGCCTTGTGTGACTTGCATCCACGGCCTTTGCTGGTTCGAATGAGAAATGGTCCGGCGTAATCGAGGCCGACGTGCTTGAATGCACGATGCTGTGTGCTTCGCGCGGCTGGTAAGTTACCCATTATTTGAGTTGGTACCTTGGCGCGTTCTCGTACGCATCGGACACATTTGTTTATGATGTTTCGTACGAACGGTCTGTGACCGATGATCCAGAACCTTTGCCGAAGGATGCTGATTGTGAGTTGCGGACCTCCGTGAAGGCACCGTAGGTGCGCGTCTTCCACGATAAGTGTGCTCACCTGATGCTTCGGCAAAATTGCAGGGTGTTTTTCTTCGAATGTTAAATTGGAGCGTTCCAGGCGACCACCTATGCGTAAGGTACCCTTCGCATCCAGGAATGGAGTGAGATTTCGTAAAGGTGAGGCTCGAGGGAGAGGTTTCTCGTGCTTGATCGCCTGAATCTCGTTGTTGAATCGTTGATGCTGGATATCGTTGATCCAGAATATTTATGCAATGCGGACTTCATCGCCGGAGAGACGCAGTTCAACCGCGTTGTTACGTCGTTGACACCGTCCGATGAATCGCATGCAATATGCCGTTACGCGCAGTAGTTTCTTCCAAGTTGAAATCTCCGTGTAGAGTTCCCAATGCAGAATTGTATCTACTGCAACGTGAGTTTTGACTGGCACCAAAAATGATTTGACGAGCTCAGATTTTGGCAGCGTTGGAGGAATCTGTGGCCATTTAGCTTCAGACGACCTCAGCCACGATGGGCCCTGCAACCACAATGGGTGTGTACACAACTCTGTTGCGGTTAGACCGCGTGATGCACAATCTGCTGGATTCTGTGCCGTTGGTACATGTCTCCACGAGACGTCCGGAAGACGATGTTGGATCGTGGCAACCCTGTTGGCAACAAAAGTTGGCCATGTTGACGGATGTTGCTTAAGCCATGCGAGGACGACGCTTGAGTCGGTCCAAGCGTATGTTGTGCACTGCTTTAGTTGCATCGCACCTTTAGCAAACTCGATGAGTTTTGCGAGAAGGGCAGCTGCGCATAGTTCTAATCTGGGCACGCTAACCGTTTTGATCGGAGCGACCTTCGATTTTCCCGTTAGTAGGCTGACCTTGATCTCGCCTGCTGAGGTGGCTGTGCGGAGATATACTACGGCCGCGTAAGCTCTACTTGAAGCATCCGCGAAGCCATGTATTTCGCATTCAACATCTTGTGAAGTGAGATGATTCCATCGAGGAATGGAGATGGCTTCCAACTCTGGGAGTCGTCTGCAGGAATCGTTCCATCGTTCGTTAAAGTTTGCAAGGAAGTTCTTCGTCCCATCCGAGCTTTGCAATCCAAAGTTCTTGCATTAGGATTTTAGCGGAGATGATCACCGGGGATAGCCAACCTAACGGATCAAATAGTTGCGCAGTAATGGACAATACCGTTCGTTTCGTATTGGTCGTACGCTTCGGTGTGGTAACGTTGAAACAGAAGGAGTCCGAGTTTGGTACCCATCTAATTCCGAGTATTTTGATTGACTCAGTAGAGTCGAATGTTCTCGGCTTTGTTTTCTCTTGATCGTCTTCCGGAATGTCCGCCAGGAGAGACGCGTGACTAGACATCCATTTTCGCAATGTGAGACCTCCGCGCTCCAATAATGTTTCGAGCTTCTGTCGCAACGCGTTTGCAGTTGCTTCATCGTTAGCTCCGAATAATACGTCGTCAACGTAGAAATTCTGACGAACGATTTGCGCGGCGATGGGGAAGTTCTTCTCTTCATCGTCGGCGAGTTGCTTGAGAACCCGCATCGCGAGATAAGGAGCTGACGCGGTACCGTAGGTTACCGTAGCAAGTTTGTACGGCACTATTGGAGACTGTGGAGTAGGTCGCCAAAGGATTTGTTGGTAACGTGTATCTTCCGGATCGACCAAGATTTGTCGATACATCTTCTGTATGTCAGCAGTCAGGGCGAATTGATGCTGGCGCCAACGGAGTATCGTAGTGGGCAAGTCTGATTGTAGCTTTGGTCCCACCATGAGATGGTCATTTAATGAGGTACCATTTGACGTATTGCTTGACGCGTTGAAGACTACTTTGAGTTTTGTTGTACTGCTGTCCTTGAATACCGGATGATGGGGTAGGTACAAAGCAGGGTTTGAGTCAGGAGCGTCGAACGTCGTTGGCGTCATGTGTTTGAGGAGGATATACTCTGTCATAAAGTCGGAATAAGGTTCGAGAATGTCAGGGTTGCGTATGAATTTACGTTGTAGTTTGTCGAGCCAGTTTTCCGCGATTTGGCGTGAGAATCCGATATCGATCGGCCTTTGGCTCTTAAACGGAAGTTTTACGCAATACCTGCCTCCTGGTACTCGTTTGTGTGTCGCGGCGAAGTGAGCTTCACACGCGGCTTCCTCCTCATTGAGCGGATGGATTGATGGAACTTCTTCGAGCTCCCAAAAGCGTCGTAGCTCGTTGAGGAGGTTCGAATTATCGCAGGCAAGATTTGCCGTTAACATTGTGATTTGATTTGAGGTACCACTAGTTGTTGGTCCTGAGAGGATCCAACCAAATGTGGTTTTCTGAGCTATAGGTGACCCGATGGGTCCCCTTTTCAATCCTTCGCGTAGGATAGTTGCGTACACGTCGGCTCCTAGAATCAACTGGATTGGCTGACCGCTGCTGGGATCAAGATCTGGAATTTCGAGGCCTTCTACGTGTCTCCACGGCGCTTGACATAATGTTTGCTGAGGCACATAGGAGGTTAATTTTTGGAACACGATCGCGGAGCATTGGACCGATTCGTTGGTACCAATGCATGACTTTAGCGTTAAGGATACGATTGTTCGGCCGGTGCCGGCATCGGTGCCGCTAATTCCGGATATTGGAGCATGTACTTTGGTACGGGAGGCTCTCAATGTCTGTGCTATCGTTTCTGTAATGAATGACGATTGAGACCTCTGATCCAGCAGCGCTCTTACTTTCATTTGACGACCTTTATCCGACGAAACCAATACCCAAGCAGTCGCAAGCATCACTGTCGTAGGAGATATTTTTGATTTAGCAGCGTGAAGCGCTTCGGCTGCTGCCGTAACATGCTGACTCGTACTCTGATGCACAGGAGTACTTGTACTTGTTGCTGTTATAGGTGAAGGTGTACTAACCGGAGCGGTTTTCGCAATGGTACCACCGCCCGGAGCGAAAGCCAGTTTCTCCCCTTTTCCCTTTGCATTAGAATTGTGTAGCATCGTATGGTGTCGCTTCTTGCAGTGGGAGCATGAGTACTTACTTCGGCATTGGTTTGTCGGGTGCCCTGTGTACAAACAGTTTTGGCATAACTTCTGTTTTTGAACGTGTTTAAGACGTTCTTCGACGGATTTTGCTTTGAATACCTCGCATAAACGCAGAGGATGATCTTCCTCACATTCGCATGACTTTGGTCCCGAGGAGACGTGTGATCTGACGGAATTATCGTTGTCTTTTGATTTGTTTACGTTCTTTCTTGACGACGATGTTGGAGCTATTGCTTCTAAAGCTCGTACTCGGTACTCTAAAAATTTGTGAATTTCATTATAAGTAGGATATGTATTGGTTTCACCGATTCTCATCTCCCATTCTCTTCGAGAGACTGGATCGAGTTTACGCACGGTCATGAATGTGAGTAGATCATCCCATTGGTCTACCGGTCGACCAAGATTATCTAACGAGCCGACGGCTTCATGGGTTTGATCGCGCAATCGTTTGAGATCTTTTATACTTTCGGTCGTTACTGTATTAACATCGAAGAGCTTTGTGAGATATGCATTTATAATATGACGTGAGTTTTCATATCGCTCTTTCAATGTATCCCAAGCTAGCTGAAAATTCGCATCCGTTACTGGTACCGACTTCAAGAGAGAACTCGCCTCGCCTGTTACACTAGTTTTCAAATAGTGCAATCTCTGCACATTTGGAATTGACTCATTGTTTATTACAAGTGATTGAAATAAATCTCTGAAGGAGATCCAATCATTGTAATTTCCTGAAAACGTTGGCATATTGATTTTAGGAAGAGGCGTGAAGCTTGTGTGAGTTCCGTCGTGAAGCAGGCTGTGACCAGCCGCTGTTGAATTCGCGTTAACGGCTGTAATTCGCGGGTTAAGAACATCTACAATATAATCGCTAACCTCGTAATACGTTGTTTCGACTTTGCTGATCTGATCTTCAGTGAAGTAGGGCAGACTCTTCTTTTGGTCTGCCGTAGATGCTCGTCGGATTGCGGTGTGAATGTCTTGACATTTCGTCCACATGATGTTGAGGTTGGTGAGACGAGTGTTGAGCGTTGACGTTGTGAACTTGCCCTTTCCCATCTTTTTCAAGTTCATGAGCAAGCTCGCCATCTGCCTCTGCTGCTCGCTGAGATCTTCAATAAGCGTGTAGATTTCCGCCATGTTGGTTTGAGCACGGTTCCGACTGCGTGGATACCGTGATGTAAATCGTCGTTAATGTACGACTTTACGAGGTCCCGACTGCGTGGGTACCAAGTTTGATGATTATTGACAATTATTTCTTGTTATTCGATGCTTGTGTGATCGAATAATAATTGTCCTGTTGTTGTGTTCGAAAAAACACAACTTTTTTAATTAATTCGATGATTTTTTATTTATTTTATAATCGAATAAATGTGTTCGAAAAAATCACGAATATGCGTTAATTTATTCGATACTTATTTTAATCGAATAATTGTGTTCGAAAAAACACGAATCTGCGTTAATTTATTCGATAATTATTGTAATCGAATAATTGTGTTCGAAAGAACACGTATTTGCATGAATTTATTCGATAATTATTTTACTCGAATAATTGTGTTCGAAAAAACACGAATATTGTTTAAGTTATTCGATTATTATTTTGACCGAATGCTATTGTCGAAAGTAGAAGAGGCCCACGATCGCGAGACAGAAGGGGCGTGGCCTAGTGGCGCCAGGCGCCAGAGGGGGCGTGGCCTAGTGGCGCCATAAAGGGGGCGTGGTGGGGGTAACCCCTCCCCCTCCCTATAATGCCTTCCTCCCCTCCCTTGAGTGCCCTCCCTCCCAGACAAGCCCTCTAATTGTCCCTCCCTCTTCCCACCCGGTCCCTCCCTTAAGTGCCCACCCTCCCATACAAGTCCTTTAATTGTCCCTCCCCCCTTTCCACCCCTTAACGAGAGAACGACTGTGATTCGTCTCTATACTTGTCCACCACCCCCTCCTTGTACGTGTGTCGTGTTAACTTACCCCTACAAGACCTCTAATTGACCCTCCCTCTTCCCACCCCTTAACGAGAGAACGACTGTGATTCGTCTCTATACTTGTCCACCACCCCCTCCCTGTATGTGTGTCGTGTTAACTTACCCCTCTTCTCCTCCCTTTTGTTTCCGCCCGCGCTGTGGACCAAGATCGCGAAAGCACCACGTGCTTCGTGCATTCTGCTGGGGTCCGAAAATCGACAGTGGTGCCGCCGGTGAGCGTCGCCGTAAGTCCCGAGCGGTGGCCCGGGATCGCGAGAGACTACGTGCCCTCGGCGCTCCGCCGCGTGTCTGACTGAGAGGCGTCGTGCTCTCATCGCTCCGCTGTGGGTCCGACTGAGAGTCGACGGTGGCGCCGCCGGTGAGTCTCATCTGAAGTCCCAGCCGGTGGCCCAAGATCGCGAGAGACGGCGTGCTCTCGGCGCTCCGCCGTGGGTCCGACTGAGAGTCGATGGTGGCGCCGCCGGTGAGCGTCGCCGGAAGTCCCAAGCGGTGGCCCAAGATCGCGAGAGGCGGTGTGTGCTCAGCGCTCCGTCGCGTGTCCGACTGAGAGGCGGCGGTGGCGCCACCGGTGGTCGTTGTTGTAAGTCACGGCTGATGGTCAAGGATCGCGAGAGACCCGTGTGCTCCGTGGTATCCGACTGCCCGTCTACAGTGGCGACGCACGTGAGAGTGATATCAAATAGCGCACGCGACCGCGAGAACCCCCACCCGCCGCGACCCCCTCCCACAGCGCTCCCACCTTTACCCACCAGCGCGAGATGGTCGGCGCGTCCGTATACTCGTTCTTCTCGCGCTTTTTCATGCTTATTCTAATGTCTATGAGAAATGGATTCTTCGAATAAATTAACACTTACATATTTATAAATTTGTTTATTTAATTATTGTTTATGTTTACAATATTTATATACATATATATACACACGAACACACGCAGCCGCGCCAAATTACTAAAACTAAAAATACTGTACTTAAGAGAATTCGCTTATAAACACCGCATGTTATTAGTATTACCTGGGTTTAACTTCTTCATTTGGCTGCAGCCAATGTCTTCTTGTTAATTTCCAACATTTTCTTTACCTCGTTTGTGATATATGGAATACAAAATACCTTTAGTTCTACGAACACTACATCGAATAAGTGACCGTAGAAAGAGGGGTCCATTCTGTGCTGTACAGCGTCATGCAAAGACTTTGCGTTTAGTGTAAAAAGTTCTTTAACTCGAGCTTCATTTACGTTTTCGGATGATTCATTAGCTGGAATGTGAAGAAGCAATTCTGCACACAGAGTATCAATACACGTTTTGACACTAGAGACAAATCGTTGAAGTCGTCTGAAGCGCTCCTCGACGCAGACCGTCACGTTGCATAGACCGTCAAATGATGTTTTTTGCATAACAACTGCTGGTGAATAATGACTCTTCTTTTTCTTCGGTGGTGGAGGGTCTAGCTGAGATTCCTCGTTATTGTCATCAGCTTCCTCGGTGGTTGACTCTTCAGGTCGCCGATCGAACACAACAGCCTTTGACCCAAACGCTGTTGTAAAGCAAACCTCGAAGTCCTCGATTTTGAGTGGCGGCGAGTTGGTACGATCGCTCTTCCAACCATAACTTTTGCAACTCGTGAAATGAGCACTTATATCTTCATAGCAGTCTTGTAGTTTACTCCACGCCGAAGATTCAAACACTATCCCTCCTGACGAGTTATTATTTTGTAATTTCACAATAGGTACAATTTCTCCATTTGCACGTGGTTGAAGACCAACACTTATTTTTTTGGTCTCCGAAGCGTTGAGATTATATGTCGACCCCAGAAGTAGTGGTGATTCTAATTTTTTCTTCTCTTCAGTTGACAGAATACGGTACATGGTGTTCACACTTAAATCTGAAGTACTCATGTCGAAAATGTGCTTCAACCACAATGGAGCGTGTACACGTATGGGAGAGAACACTGCAGCACGATTTATCGATGCGTAGTTTAACTATATTTATGTTTGATGTAGTATGGAACCGCTCACTGGTCTTTCTGGTGGTCACCCCGTCGCCAGTCTTTTTTATATATGCCGCGTACGAGCCCTCTCCACCATATAATAGAAGGTAGTTTATGGTGGGGGAAACGGTTTACATATGAGTCATCGATGCATTGTTGTTGTGGTATTATATTTTCAGACATGGTTAATCTACAGCAAACGGTTATCTTGCTAGGTTCCCAGAAAAGTTGAGTGCACTCTTTCACCCACCGCTAATGTATTTTTATGACCTATAAATTGTGTCACGATAGTCTAAAGGTATGTACGGCGGGGTGAGGGTGGCTCTTAAAATTCTCTCAAAAGGAAAATTTTATCTTTGCCTACCAAAAAGCTTGATTTGGACCACTCATCTGTATGACGCACGATTTTAGAAGAAGTCGTAAATCTTATCTTTTTTGACTAAAAGCGGAAACATATATCCTACTCGGCGGAGGGGTAAGTATGAGTATGCTCTTAAAATTCTCTCAAAAGGAAAATTTTATCTTTGCCTACCAAAAAGCTTGATTTGGACCACTCAACTGTATGACGCATGATCTTAGAAGAAGTCGTAAATCTTATCTTTTCGACTAAAAGCGGAAATATGTAACCTGCTCACTGGAGGGGTGGGTGTAAGTATGAGTATGCTCTTAAAATTCACTCAAAAGGAAAATTTTATCTTTTCCTGCCTAAAAGCTTGATTTGGACCACTCAACTGTATGACGCATGATTTTAGAAGAAGTCGTAACTCTTATCTTTTTGACTAAAAGCGGAAATATGCATCCTGCTCGGCGGAGGGGTAAGTATGAGTATGCTCTTAAAATTCTCTCAAAAGGAAAATTTTATCTTTGCCTACCAAAAAGCTTGATTTGGACCACTCAACTGTATGACGCATGATCTTAGAAGAAGTCGTAAATCTTATCTTTTCGACTAAAAGCGGAAATATGTATCCTGCTCGGCGGAGGGGTTGGTGTAAGTATAAGTATGCTCTTAAAATTCACTCAAAAGGAAAATTTTATCTTTTCCTGCCTAAAAGCTTGATTTGGACCACTCAACTGCATGACGCATGATTTTAGAAGAAGTCGTAACTCTTATCTTTTTTGACTAAAAGCGGAAATATGCATCCTGCTCGGTGGAGGGGTGAGTATGACTATGCTCGTGATTGTCAGCGTATATGCATTAGTGTGTGTGTGTGTTTGTACAAAGCACACACTGTAGGATGCAGATGGTCAAGGAGGTCTGGTTAAAGACGAAAAACAATACAACGCCGTAAATGCTTGACCAATTTACCAAATTTTACTCTGTATGGTTGATAGCCTTCAAAATATTATATTTACGAGGCTATAGTGATGTTCTGAAACATTCTATGCTCGTAGTATTCTACGAGGAAAAACAGCAAAAAAAAACGGAACATATTTCGACAATACCGTGTGTTAGAGCGACGCAGCTCCAGAGGACTCATTAACGACCTTACAAAAAAAAAAAGGCTTGAGTGCAGCGTCGTGTAAAAGAATAGATACTGACGGCGAGTGTCAATGGTTGCGGTGACCCTTGAGACGCCGATGGTATATCAATGCACCGGCTTCCGACTGCTGACCTTTTACCCTTTTTTTTACACGCTTTTGCAGTAAGAGTAACAAGGTCTGTAGGTGGGGGGCCTATTTTGGTTTAAAGTATAAAACTATCAGAAAAAGACATTTTCGTCTAATTCTGTGCTGAGACGTGTTACTGTGCGTGTCGACTTACAAGTTTCTTGTGTCTACTCGTGCTCTACCGTGTGTCAAACAGTTTATTTTTGTGTTTTCGTTTTGTGTTTAACGTCGAAAATGCCTTCGAACACCCCTCAAAGGAAGCTTGTGGAGGCTCTGAGGCTAACCGCGAGAGTTTTTATTAGTCGCGACTCGCGGATGTCGCGATACTTGAACGAGCGGTGGTTCGCGAATATCGCGAATTTCACCGTCTCGCAGTTGAAAACCGAGTTCGCGATTGTACTTCGAAGGGGTAATTGCCACCTCATAACCGAGGCATACGAGAGCGGCGCTTTCAACGGATCGTACTTATCGCAACGCTGTGTCTGGGACCACCTATCGTCGTACGGTGGTCTTTTTCACAGGCCGTTGCGACGCCTCGTTCGGGGAATAGACATTGTTAATGGTAAGTAATAAAATTAATATTTACATTTGTTATTAAAAATTATACTCTTATAAAATTTTCTTAATTTTGTATTTTTATTTTCCCGCTAGGACTTCTCGCAAGTAATGAACGCGACAACGATGAGATGGCGGCGGGCTCCAGCGCGTCGACGTCGTCGAGTTCCGGTTCGGAGTCGGTCGTGAGTACCGAGGCCGTCGACGAAATTCACAACATGGAGAGCGACGACGAGAGGGCGTTTGAGGGAATGGATGTTGACCATTCATCGGATTCGTCGGATGACGATGACTCCGATGCATCCACCCTCAAGCGCCTCGAAGATTTAGAGTCGCTCGAGCGTGACGTGGAAGAAGAGGAGGAGGAGGACGAGGACGACTCGGACGACGACAATGAGGACGATGAGGACGAGGTCGGCGACGAGGGGGAGGAGGAGGACCAGCAGCAGCAGCAGATGGAAGAGGCCGTTTACAGACAGCGGCCTCTTAACATCGACGAGGCCTCCACCGTTTTGCTAGCGGAACTGGATAATCGTGATGATTGTAAGTATATGTTTTATAAGGTTTTTAAATTATCGATTTATTATTATTATTAAAATAATAATAATACTAATAATAATTTTGAAAATTCAGGGTTCCTCGCCGAGATCGAAAATGATAATCGGCTTGAAGGGCGGCACGATATTTCGTACAGTCCTGTATCTCTACCCCCTCCTCATGAGGAGGCTCATGAGGAAGGTGAAGAAATCATTCCGCTGGGTGGCGAGAATGACGAGGACGTTTTTAACGAACTGTTCCTCGTCAGACGCGAAAACCCAGAGCCTCCACCACTACCTCTTGACGATGTGCAAGACCGTATGGAGGCTCTGAGGGAAAGAGTCGCTACTCTAGCGGAAATGGCACCGCATTATATCGTGCCGTACTTTGACGCCAATGGGGTACTCGGGGAGGAATCGGATCATTACGACGACGACGAGGACCTCATTTTTTTAAGGTTCCTCGAAGCTTATGACGGAACAGCGGACGAGGAGTAATCACTCCATTGATTTCAGTGCTGCTGGTACCTCCACCGTTGTCGCCTATATCACCGACATGCTCATCATCATCACCAACAGCTTCATCATCATCACCAGCATCATCATCACCAGCATCATCACCACCACCATCATCATCACCAGTATCATCATCATCATCGGAGTCTCAGGTTAGTTGTACATCAGCGGTTCAGATAGGTTGTGGTAGTGCGCGGCTCGGTAATAGCGATACCTTCGGCTCGGGTAATAGTGAAAAAAATAGTGTCGTTGATACAAACGTAGAGTCGGGTAGAAATTCAGAAAACGTCTTATCCGACGATGTTGCGACGATAAAACCCGCGGGCGAAAGATTCACCGTTATAGGCAGCGCTCGCGATGTATATTCACGTCGTTTTAAAGTTTTGTCACGTCAGACGGATCTAATGTTAATACCACCATCCGAGTCCGTAAACCCCGTCACATGGGTGCATAACGCAGTTCGCGACATCCACCATCATTTTGTGAAAGACCGCGATCAAGCAGATTTGATAGGAATCGGCTTTCAAACGGCTGATATGGTTGACGGTGCAGCCGGTATATCGATCAGGCCGATTTCACTCTTCGAACCTGATCAGCTATGGAATTTAATGTGTAGCGTAAATCAGAGTTCGCGAGTGCTCTCGGCTACGGATACCCTCCGCTTCACCGTCACATACGTGGAAGCCCCAAATGGTGGTGGGATTCGCGTTCCCATGTTAAAAAGTAAATCGCTCGTTCGTATTGGTCAAGACGATAATTTATGTTTTCCGCGATCCGTAGTAGTTGCACGCGAAAATAATAAATTAAAGAACAACCGGAGTAAAGAGCAATTAGCTGCGTGGAACCGCTTTCGTCACGTGTCTTCGCCCGCTCAACGGCAAGAAGCGCGTAAGCTTGTGAAAAAGGCTCGTGTTATAGTACCCGAAGAAGGCTGTGGTATACCACAAATACAAGCCTTTCAAGATTATTATATCTCGTCGCGCGTTGCTATCGTTGTTTACGACTGGGAAACTCTAGGTCGGGGTGCAGCACCGATTTTTGATGGGCGCTCGTGTTTCGACGATGCGGCACATGTAGAGATTGTTAATATAGCGTATTGTAGCGTGTTGAAACACTACGCGCCTATTACGAATTTACTTGGTGCCTCAGGTGGACGGAATTATTGCATACCCTGTAATAAATCCTTCCGCCGCGAGGGTCAGCATCAATGTTCGAGTAGCTGCCCCCGATGCTTAAGCGTGCCACCCTGTGTCGCAGACACTGACCGCTCTGCGGCGGTTGAGCCTCTAGCTGGAGGCCCTGTGCCTGTGGAACAGGACAATAAAGTCATTAGCAACGATAGCGAGGATGAACAACGAGCGTGTGACGAGTGCGGTAGGGTATTTTATAACACAGCTTGTTTCGAGAATCACTTGAAGCCGCGATCTAACCGTCAAGAGGGCGATACGCGTACACGAACATCGGTGTGCGAGACTTTACGCGTGTGTGGGATCTGCGGTCAAATGATCCGCGGGCTTAATAATGCTCACAAGTGCGGTGTAGTTTATTGCCAAACATGCAAAAATCTACACGGCTCTAATGAGCATTGTTATATGCAGGTGGCGAAACCGCGTGTCGCGATAAAATCAAAAAACGGGGAACAAGTGCATCCGGATACGCTCTTTATTTTTTACGATTTTGAAACACGGCAGGATGATAGTTTTAGCGAGGGTGACGTAAACGTCGACAAAGTGCGCGAACATGTTGTGACGCTTGGTGTGGCGCAACAGCTTTGCACAATTTGTTTAGAAATGGGCGATGCAAAGCCTGAGGGAGTTTGCCGTTGGTGCGGGGTGTGTGAACACGTGTTCGTAAAAGACCCCGTATCAGAGTTGGTGGATCTTTCCGTGCGACGAGACACGAAATTTCGCAATATAGTGTGTATCGCTCATAACGCTAAGTCGTTCGATGCACAGTTTATATTGAGAAATATAGTTAATCGTCTCACAGACATGCCTAAGCCGAGCATAATTTTAACTGGAAATTCGATAATTTCATTGCGCATTGGACGCACTGTTTTTATCGACAGTTTAAATTATTTTCATATGCGCCTGGCTGATCTACCGAAAGCTTTCGGGTTCGACGAAAAAATCAGGAAAGGTTACTTTCCCCATCTTTTCAATACGAAAAACGTGGATGCTCACGCCAACGGTCCTCTACCCGCCGCTGAATACTATTCACCCGACACGATGAGTACGGGTGAACGCGAAAAATTTTACGGATGGTACGCCGAGCAAGTTCGGGAAAACAAAACGTTCATTTTTCACGAGGAAATCGTGAAATACTGTAAAATGGATGTGGAAATTCTCCGTCGAGCTTGCCGCGAATTTCGTAAAATATTTCTCGAGACGGGTAACGTTTGCCCCTTCACCGAGGCTGTGACGATAGCCTCCGCCTGCTCACTCGTGTACCGCCGCAACTTTCTTAGTCCTAAAACAATAGGTGTTATACCTGCCGGTGGGTATAGACGCTCGGGAGTGCATTCGCAGCAAGCCGTCGACTGGCTCCTTTGGGTTGAACGAGAGGTAGGTCGTGATATAATCCAGCCGGCACGCGCCCGCGAGTACCGTTTACCCGAAGGACCACGCGTCGACGGTTATCTGGAGTACGATAATCGACGCATAGTGTACCAATATCACGGCTGTTATTGGCACGGCTGTGTCACCTGTTTCCCGAACAATCGAGCACGCGGTGTAGCAACGGAAAACAGCAGCTTCGATGCACGGTTCACACGTACATTGGCAACAAGTGCGAAGATACGCTCTCACGGCTACGAGTTGGTAGAGATGTGGGAGTGTAAATTCGCGGAGATGCGATAAGAGTGATCCGAGCATCGGAGTGTTTTTAAATAACCACCCGCGACGCTTGACCGCATGTCTAAACCCTCGCGACGGATTTTATGGCGGTCGCACAGGTAATACGGTGACGGCCTACGACGTTTCACCCGGTGAGAAAATATCGTACATTGACATCTGCTCACTCTACCCGTATATTTCAAAAACGGGGAGATTCCCCGTAGGCCACCCAACTATACACGTGGGATCAGAGTGCGACGCTCTATTTAACGGCTCGTACGAGTCGATAGGTAGAACGATCAACGGCATGATTAAATGTACGATACTTCCGCCGCGTGACCTGTTCCATCCCGTACTGCCTGTACGAGCTCGCGGAAAATTGCTTTTTGCTCTTTGCCGCAAATGTACGGAACTCGAGGTACAAGAAGATTGTCCGCACGACGACGCGAACGATCGTTGCTTGACGGGTACGTGGGTAACAGACGAGGTGCGTAAGGCAATAGAAGTCGGCTACGTGATAATTAAAATCGAAAACATCTGGGCGTATAAAACGACTCAATATAATCCCGAGACACGCGAAGGTGGACTTTTCGCGGCCTATGTTGATACGTTTTTAAAAATCAAGCAGGAGGCAAGCGGACCGCCGCAACATTGTGTGGATAAGACGTCTTGCGAAAAATATATTAACGATTACGCGCAAGCCGAAGGTATCGCTTTAGACATCGAGAAGCTCCAGAAAAATCCCGGTCTACGTTCGGTGTCTAAACTTTGCCTCAACTCGTTTTGGGGAAAGTTTGGTCAACGGGATAACCTCACGCGCACAGAAATCGTGACAGACCGGGAGAAATTACTGGCACTGCTTTACGACAACGAAAAGGAGGTAAATAGACTGCTTCTGGTAAACGACGACGTTATATATGTTAATTGGCAATCGCGGGCCGAGGCAGTTGTAGCTAATCCCCTCATCAATGTTGTTATAGCTGCATTCACTACAGCTCTGGCTCGCCTGAAACTGTATAGTTATCTTGAGCGTTTAGATCGCCGAGTCTTGTATTACGATACTGACTCGGTTATCTACAAGAGCTCAGGCTTGTCCGACGAATGGGTACCACCGTTAGGCGATCTTCTTGGCGATATGACCGACGAACTGTCGTGCGACGGGAAGAACGCCTATATAAACTCGTTCGTTTCGGGAGGGCCAAAATTTTATGGCTATACAGTGGTCACAAGCGAGGAGCCGGAGAATGTGGTAAAAACGGTAT
Organism: Ephialtes manifestator; assembly: GCA_963970395.1. NCBI lineage: Eukaryota > Metazoa > Arthropoda > Insecta > Hymenoptera > Ichneumonidae > Ephialtes > Ephialtes manifestator. Next base: position 51,627 of record CAXAOA010000026.1, on the reverse strand, counting down.
GCAAGGTGAAGGGACTCAGCCTGAACTATGCAAACTCACGTCTCATCAATTTCGAGTCAATCAGGGAGCTTATTTTAAGCGATCTGCCATGCGAAAATCAGCAGTCTATTTCCCTTCGTTTCCCGTCGATACAAAGAACCGCGATGCACAACGTAATCACTCGCACGGTTTCCAAAACCTGCCGTGTTGTGTGTCGCAAACGGCGACACATAAAACACGATCTTTCGCTGCCGTTTGGGTTCAAATTAGGTTAAGTCCGAAACAGCAATAGCTTTTAACATTTTTTATTATTATTATTATTATTATTATTATTATTATTATTATTATTATTATTATAACGTGTATTTTGTAAATTTTAATAATAAATAAATAAATGATTGTATTTCTTTGTATATAAGTATGAGAAAGGTATGAGCACACATGTATGTGTGTGTGCGTGTGTGTGTGTGAGAGCGTGTGTATACTTATAAACATATACTTATAACCGCTGCCAAAAATAAACAACAAAAATTCATAATCCTGTCTTGTACTTGTCGTTTATTCTTTTTTACAGGTGAATAATAAAATTTAATTTATATGTTAAAAAAAAACGAGTTTTTAATAAAAAAAAATGAAAATTTCGATCATATCATGTTGTGTCACAATTTCTATCCTCTTCACCTAGGCTAATCTCCACATGCGACTTTATTAGCTGATAGACGCGCATGTGACGTTGTAAGCTCGTCGACACTCGCTCGTTTATAAGCTTATGAGCGCACGAGCGCGTGTCTGTTTAAGCTGAACCGCGGGTGCGCGCGTACACGTCGAATAAGCTAGTAACGACGTGCGGGGTCCGCCGCCGCCGCCGCCGCCGCCGCTCCCGTGAAAGGCTTGTAAAAAATATTTCGAAACGCGTTTTGTGTTAAAATAAAATTCAAAATATGGACGTAAGATGGAAACATCCTTGGACATCGCTTATATGCGGACCCACAGGATGTGGAAAAACGGTTTTTGTGAAAAAATTTCTTAAAAATTTAAATTCAATGTGCGACGTCGTGTTTGATAGAATCATATTTTACTACGGTGATACTTTGGATCCTAATATTCGTACGATCCGCATTAACTCGGCATCACTGCGGTCGTCGTCGTCTTCACCTCTACCATTAGACACGGCTCGGAATAATAGCGTGGACTATAAAAAAGTACCGAAAATAGAATTTATCGAAGGAATGCCGCAGCCATCCGATTATTCAAACGACAATGCTCTAAAAAAACTTATTATTATCGATGATTTAATGCGTGAATCGTCAAATGGCACTATTGTGGATCTTTTTACTAAAGGCAGTCACCATAAGAATATCAGCGTTATATTCATCACGCAAAATATTTTTCACCAGGGTCATGGTCAAAGAGACATCTCGTTAAACACAAACTATATAGTAATTTTTAAAAATCCTCGAGATCGAGCACAAATTCGTCATCTAGCGCGTCAAGTTTATCCGGAAAATCCGCATTTCTTAACCGAAGCGTACCACGATGCAACCGCGCAACCGCACGGATATCTTCTCTTGGATCTAAAGCAATCCACGCCCGATAATTGCCGATGTCGCACGACAATTTTTCCCGACGATAAACGTATGCAGGTTTACGTCCCGAAGAACTCGAGACACCGTATTTAAAAGGCGAGCACATGTGTACGAGGGCATCAGTCAACAGTACACAAAAGATCATAGCACATCGTAAGAAGAGCATAGCCGTTGCGTGCACACGAGTATGACGAAAAAATTTTTAAAAAAAGATCGCGCGAGAAGAGTGCCTTTTGATAAACGATGTACCGCTATGCTGAATGCACTCTATCATTCTAATAAGGAGCAACGCAAAGCTCTACTACGAACCGCTGATGAAGCACTCATTAAATGTATCTGTGAGTGTGTTGTAAATATTTTACACGGTTCGCTCGATATTAAAAGTAGCGCTAAAAACAGACTGAAAAAATATAAAAAAGTGCTTCGACAAATCGCCGCTTGTGGCATGATAAACCGGAGTGATGTTGCTAGTAGTCGACGTAAACGCTTCAACTGGAAGGCTAAAAAACGTATAATAATTCAAAAAGGTGGTGGCGCGTTTTTACCACTATTATTAGCACCGATCATCTCGACGCTGTTCAGTAGATTGTTTGCCAGCGGCGGGGAAGGAAGTTCCTGAGAAGCTATGGAGTACGCAAAGAAAATGGCTCTAGTGCCGATTACCGACGACGACGACAACAAGCAGTGCTGCAGCAATACCGACGACCGAGAACCTATGACAGGTTTTGGCCATGCCGGTAAAATCGAGGATCTGCTAACTCCGAAGAAAACCGTACAGACACCTGGTGACGCACTTTCGCGACAAGACGCTGAACTTTTTAAGATTTTAAAATCGACAAAGTACGGCGGCGATGACTCACGTAAATGGAAAGATTACATGCAGGTGTTACAGCGCTTCCTATTTCACAGTGGTGTAAAAACTGAAGCGCCGCAACGCGAAAAAACCCAAAAACCAACTCTAGAGGATGATATAATAATAAATAGCGTACCAAAAGCGTATAAGCGTAAAGCAACGTCGCTTGTGGAATATCTTCGTACCACCGCGACTCAGTCTAATAACGTGAGTTGGGATAGCAAAGGCGTTGTCACAATAAACAACAGATACATCCCGAATTCCAATATTGTGGACCTTGTGAATGATGCTGTAAGATCTAGAAAAGGTATAAAACCGCACGGACGCATACAGTTCATCTCGAGTCTTCGAGCTGGTGGTGTACCGCGAGAATTTGTCGGGAACGAAACTTTATGGCACATAGCACAAACTACAGCAACTAAGCGCACGCGGAATAATCATAGAAATTCCGAGATCGGCACTACGCGTAGCGAGGACAACAATGACGGTAATGTCAATATTGAATATGTGCGCGATAGTGACGATACTGTTATGAGAAATCAAGAGCCTCCTTCAAAACGACGACGAAAAAGCAGCCTCTCTGGTTGCGGATTTGCTCGCTGGATTAAACTTTAAAGCAAAATCCAACAAACATGTCATTCGAAAAAGTATATTATGATGCTTCAAATCCTTCGGGTTATACCGGAGCTAGACGACTGATTAAAGGCAAAAATAAAGCAGACGATGTATATGAATGGCTTACGCAGCAAGACGCTTATACTATGCACAGACCCGTGCGGCGTCTCTTTCTACGACTCTACTACAATGTTAATAATATCGACGATGTTTGGGAAGCCGACCTCGTGGATCTACGCTCATTAAAGAGTTACAACGATAATGTGTCGTACCTGCTAATGGTCATTGACGTGCTCAGCAAGTACGCATGGGTCGAACCCTTGCAGGACAAAACGGTTCGTGAAGTGACAAAAGCGTTTAAACGGATTTTCGAACGAAGTGATGGTCGTCAACCTGTATATCTACAGACAGATCGTGGCAAAGAATTCGTCGGTAGTGAACTCCAAAAATTTCTCAAAGAATATGACATTCGATTTCGGGTTGCTCGTAATCCCGACATAAAAGCGTCTATTGTCGAGCGTTTTAACCGAACACTGAAGGAACGCATGTGGCGTTATTTCACGCATAAAAACACACATCGCTACATTGACGTGCTGCAGCAATTTGTTTACGCTTACAATCATGCGATACATTCGACAATTAAAATGCAACCGGCAGCCGTAACATTGTACAATGCCGACGCAGCATCGCATAATATGATGCATGCGGCTGTGAAAAGACGCGAAAAGAGACGCTTCACGACGTATAAATACAAAGTCGATGATCATGTTCGTATTAGTAGAACAAAAGGTACATTCGAGAAGGGTTACGAGAAAAATTGGAGTGAAGAAATTTTTCGTGTTAAAAGAGTTATTGAACGTCAAGGACTGCGTGTTTACGAACTGAACGATCTCGAAGGCGAAACTATCGAAGGCTTCTTTTAGCCCGAAGAATTGACACGTGTTCATGAAAATCGTGCTAGCAAAGATCGAATATTTAAAATCAACCAAGTGCTCCAGACAAAAGGACGCGGTGCTAAAAAACAAATTCTCGTGAGTTGGGTGGGTTACCCAGCAAAATTCAACTCTTGGATACCCGCGTCAAACGTTCAGAACATCACGTAAAAACATCAAAATGCAAGACATAGATGATTTTTTTCTCGTGCTACCGAGTAACAGCAGTATGAACTATTTTCCGGACAATACAACAACACACTTTACCACTCAACTCAAGCGGGAAATATCGCTGAAAGGTCGATGGAGCGTAGGCTTGGCGGAAATTCATGTGCCCTGCACGATGACTCATCTCCAGGAGTCGGAGACGAAAATCAAATGGGCTCGTTGCGATGCCGAAATACCTGTTGCGGGGCATGTACCATATGGATTATACAAAGATCATGAGGAACTTGTGTCTCACATAAATCATTTAAAAGGTCTACGTGAAGCTGGCATACAAATTGTAAAAGAAAAAAATGCAAACGGTTATGTGGCTATTGACATAATGAAGGAAAATACGTGCACCGATAATGTACTACAAATGAGTCATAAAGTACAACGAATATTGGGGTTCGAAAAGCGTTTGCTACCGCAGGCCGACTTGGAAACTCCTCAAGCCATTAATCTACGCTTGGAGCGAGGTGTACCGCGTCGGGCTAGCGTACCCGCTTGTATAAACCGGGGGCTACCCGATCAGCTCTTTGTATACACAGATATTTGTGTACCCTATACAGTGGGAGATACGCAAACAACGCTACTACGCATAGTTAATTTGGATACAGCAAAATACACATACGGAACAACTCAAGTGAAATATTTTTCACCACCGAATTACATACCTCTTATAAACAACTGTTTTCACTCTATCGAGATAGATGTAAGAGATGATTTGGGCAAGCCTATCGCATTCGAGTACGGGACACTGACGATCACGCTTCACTTTAAGAGAGTCTGACACATGAAAAGACATCCAACGTAATTTTACATTGTAACATTTAACGAATATACTGAAATTAATCTAAACTTTACGGCTACATAAAACGATGTTTGACGCTAATATAAAAGCTGATTCATTGCAAACAGCTGGCATTCACGTGTGGAACGTTAAACCCGGCAGTTCTCTGGAAAGACAGATTGCCCAGATAGAGTGAAGCTATGGTGGCTCATTATACGGCTTACTACGAGAATCAGATCGGTGGCGGTGCTGACGGACGTATACACAATATATATGTTGGATCACCTCATCAGCGCGGACACGGAATCGGCAGCTTTCTCGGAGGACTCTTCAGGAGTGTACTACCACTGCTGAAGAAGGGTGCTAAAGCTATAGGAAAAGAGGCTCTACGTACCGGCCTACACGTACTTGAGGACGTGAGTGGCCACAAAAAGCCGTTTAAAGAGTCGTTGCGCCGGCGCGTTGTTGAATCCAGTGACAATTTACAGCGAAAAGCCAATGAAAAAATTTCGCTTCTCATGAACGGATCGGGATATAATACAGTAGGCACAAGGAGAATGATGCAGTCGTTAACTGGACGCGCACACACGCACACGAAAAAGAGGAAAAGCGGCGGCTCCATCTCGAAGAAATCACGAGTTATAAAGAAGAGGAAGAGAAGAAAAACCACTGTCAAGAGAAAAAAAGGGAAAAGCAGGAAGAGGGTCAGTAAAACAGTCAAACGCGTGACGAAACGTAGGAAGAAGAGTAAAACGAACGATATTTTTGGTGTTTAACAATGTCTTTTTTACACTCACACTCTTGCGAGTGTATGAAGTCGGAGCTCGACTTGTTTACTATACCACCAACACAAACAGCTATAGAAGGATCACAATGGGTTCACTACAAACCCGTTTCGTCCCTCTCGGACGATGGACCAATCGAATTTGTTATACCGGGCCACGGGGAGGAATATCTGGATCTGGCGCATACGATGATTGCAGTAAATGTAAAAGTTAACTCTACTGGAACACCGGAATTCAAAGTGGCACCTGTTAATAATTTTCTGCATAGTCTTTTCAATCAAGTGGATATATATTTCAATCAGAAACTTGTCGCACCACCCAACAACGCGTACCCCTACAGAGCATACATTGAAACTCTGCTCAATTATGGACCCGCGGCGAAAAATTCTCATCTAACGTCATCTCTGTGGTACGCCGACACCGCTGGCTCGTTTGAAGATCTACCTGGTACTTCAGGTAGTCGAAATTACGGCCTGGGTGTACGCGAGAAGCATGTAAAAAATGGAAAAAATATCGACATGATTGGACACTTGCACTGCGATGTTTTTAACCAGGATAAATTTCTGATAAATGGCGTAGAAGTACGTCTACGACTCGTACGCTCAAAAGACGATTTTTGTCTCATGGAGTCGTCTGTACCAGGAGTGACGCATACCGTACAAATAAACGAGGCTACTCTACTAGTGCGACGAGCAAAAATTGCACCTGGTGTACTGATCGCTCACGCTAAAATGCTCGCTAAAGCTACGGCAAAGTATCCTATAACGAGAGTGGAGGTTAAAGCTTTTACCATGCATAGTGGCATTATCGGTGATACTCTGGACAATGTTATTCTTGGTCAATTGCCTAAACGGATTATCGTTGGTTTTGTGAAAAATCGGGCATTCAACGGTAGCAAATCGCTAAATCCGTTTAACTTTCACCATAATTCAATAAATTTCCTATCTCTCTACGTTGACGGTCAGCAGGTACCTAGTAAGCCTCTTCAACCGACGTTTTCAGGTAGCGAAACGTGGGTTCACAGCTACCAGACCCTATACAGCGGTACTGGCATACATTTTCAAAACGAGGGATTGGACATAGACCGAGATGACTACCCTAACGGTTACTGTCTGCACGCCTTTGATTTAACACCTGATTTGTCTGCTGGATGCTTCAGTCATTGGAATCTCATAAGACACGGCAGTGTACGAATCGAAGTACGCTTTGAACAACCACTGACATCAACGTTGAATTGTCTTATGTACGCAGAGTATGACAATGTAATTGAAATAGACTCAACACGACAAGTTATTACCGATTTTAGTGCATGAGTCAGCTCAACTATACAGTATCCACCCTGGTATCTGACGCGGCGCCGTCGGTAGTGGTGGTGGTGGTGGTAGCTGAAGGGGTATTTAAACGACTCGCTGAGACACTCAGCATCAGTCTTCGAAAAAACTCTCATCATGGCAATCATAATAGATATTCAAGCTCTCTATGGTATGGTTGGTGAATTTCTACCTAAGGAGGTAGCAGTTACTTCAATCCACGACGAACATTATGGACACTGGCTTATCGAACAACCCTACGACTTTGGGGAGCTACCTAAACACATTCGAGCAAGCAATAATAATCTCACGTGTTACCATCATGGATTGGAATGGGTCGACGGCGACACGCCGCTGAAAAAAGTCTACGCTAAACTACGTGGCATGTGTCGATATGCTTTACGTATTTACACTCGTGGTGCACAAAAAGCTGAACTGTTACGTGATGTGTTGGGACGCGAAATTATTAATCTCGAGGAGTTTGGTGGGCCTTCATTCAAAAACATGCCCGTCAATAAAACATATTGCATTCATCATGGTGTTTTGAAAGAAAATGCTGCAACGTGTGCTCTAAACAACGTAGCAAAAATACGCTCCTGGCTAAACTTTACAGAACTCGACGCCATCAGCCCAATTTATTCAGAGCCTATCGCTGCATCCACGCCAACAAACATTGAGAAAAAAACAATGTCGGATACGAGCAACGAGATGGTAATGGAGAATAAAAATATACTCTGTAGTAGAGAGTATATATTCAAGGATGTCACACTCTCGAGCGGCAGTCATGAGGCAAACACGTACGCGGGAACAGAGCCAGTTAACGACGAGATAGTGGCTCTTTTCCGAACAAAAGATACGCGATTCTCACCACCACCAAGGCCCGACACACCGATCCGACTGACACCTCCGCCGCGCAGTTATAATCAACAGCACCGACGACGTCAATCGCAAGCTAAACAGCAAAAGAAGAATAATGAACAGTCTACAAATATCCGAGGCTCTACAACTAATATCTGCTCAGACGAAAGGAGTCTTCCCGGCAGATCGCATCCCGAGTCGCTGGTCTAGACCTACAGCATTGGTGTTAAACACCGACGAGCACAGTCAGCCTGGTAGACATTGGGTTGCAGTGTACGTTGACGAAAATGGACACGGTATCTTTTTCGATAGTTATGGATTACCCCCACTCGTCAACCAGCACCATAACCGTCTACGCAGAAACACAAGAACCTACGAATGGAATACAACCCCGCTGCAAGCCATCAAGTCACGAGTGTGTGGTGAATACTGCCTTATGTTTCTTGATTATATGTGTCGGGGTTATACTCTGGAAGCTTTTTGCAACAATTTTTCTGCAAACAAGTTGAAGAATGATCGCATCGTCGCACGTTACTACAAACGACTGAAATATTCTTCTCGAGCGAGGACAAATAAACAGAAGAAATTTGTAAAAAATACAAAACGTAATATAAGCGGCGGCGGTATATGTAACAGAAGAAGAAAAAAAATCTCATGTATACAAACTTGTACTGCAAGATTTGGCTGCTACTTGTAAATAATAATGAATAAAACTGAAAAGCGTATTTCCTGTGTAATTGTTATCATTCGAAACCTCTCACCGCCCCCTCATTTCCGAAGACGCGTGAATCATCTATACATAACCAGACGACCACCGTTGAGATAGGCCATAAAAACTGGAAAAAGTATTTCTTGTGTGACTGTTATCATTCGAAACCTTTTACCCCACCCATTTCCCCAAGACATGTGAATCATCTACATATAACCAGACGATCACCGTTGAGATAGGTCAGTCGTGAAGAAACACTCCTGGAGCCATCATCTCTCTCTCTCTCTCTCCAACACCTATGACCATGGAGACCATCGACGGCATACTGATAATCGACTGCTCCAAGGATCCTTGGGAACTCACCAAATCCGAGCTGGAGTATATCCCAAAACCGCTGCTATTGAAACACTGGGGGCGACATATATCTGTTTTGTGGGAAAAACTACCTGAACATCTCAAAGCCGATCGCGAAGTCTCTTCATACCTGCCATGTTATTTACACTACAAGACAGCAACTTTGAGGGACTACATCGATGGTCCGCCACCACCACAACGCAGAAAATGCAATGGATGCCAAGCAACGAACTCAGGAGGCGTCTTCAAAAAAATATTGTAAACATATAAACAATATTTAAATAAACAAATTTATAAATATGTAAGTGTTAATTTATTTAAAAAAATCCATTTCTCATAGACATTAGAATAAGCATGAAAAAGCGCGAGAAGAACGAGTATACGGACGCGCCGACCATCTCGCGCTGGTGGGTAAAGGTGGGAGCGCTGTGGGAGGGGGTCGCGGCGGGTGGGGGTTCTCGCGGTCGCGTGCGCTATTTGATATCACTCTCACGTGCGTCGCCACTGTAGACGGGCAGTCGGATACCACGGAGCACACGGGTCTCTCGCGATCCTTGACCATCAGCCGTGACTTACAACAACGACCACCGGTGGCGCCACCGCCGCCTCTCAGTCGGACACGCGACGGAGCGCTGAGCACACACCGCCTCTCGCGATCTTGGGCCACCGCTTGGGACTTCCGGCGACGCTCACCGGCGGCGCCACCATCGACTCTCAGTCGGACCCACGGCGGAGCGCCGAGAGCACGCCGTCTCTCGCGATCTTGGGCCACCGGCTGGGACTTCAGATGAGACTCACCGGCGGCGCCACCGTCGACTCTCAGTCGGACCCACAGCGGAGCGATGAGAGCACGACGCCTCTCAGTCAGACACGCGGCGGAGCGCCGAGGGCACGTAGTCTCTCGCGATCCCGGGCCACCGCTCGGGACTTACGGCGACGCTCACCGGCGGCACCACTGTCGATTTTCGGACCCCAGCAGAATGCACGAAGCACGTGGTGCTTTCGCGATCTTGGTCCACAGCGCGGGCGGAAACAAAAGGGAGGAGAAGAGGGGTAAGTTAACACGACACACATACAGGGAGGGGGTGGTGGACAAGTATAGAGACGAATCACAGTCGTTCTCTCGTTAAGGGGTGGGAAGAGGGAGGGTCAATTAGAGGTCTTGTAGGGGTAAGTTAACACGACACACGTACAAGGAGGGGGTGGTGGACAAGTATAGAGACGAATCACAGTCGTTCTCTCGTTAAGGGGTGGAAAGGGGGGAGGGACAATTAAAGGACTTGTATGGGAGGGTGGGCACTTAAGGGAGGGACCGGGTGGGAAGAGGGAGGGACAATTAGAGGGCTTGTCTGGGAGGGAGGGCACTCAAGGGAGGGGAGGAAGGCATTATAGGGAGGGGGGAGGGGTTACCCCCACCACGCCCCCTTTATGGCGCCACTAGGCCACGCCCCCTCTGGCGCCTGGCGCCACTAGGCCACGCCCCTTCTGTCTCGCGATCGTGGGCCTCTTCTACTGTCGAAGGTTAATTATCGCAATGATTTTATTGATGATAATTAGATCGACACGATGTGAACGGATTTTAGTTTATCAAAATCATGTCGAGTTTACGATTTATTCGATGCTTAGTCGATCGAGTAGGAGTGTCACGTAAACACGAATTAATTTGTACACGATTGCTGAAAATAATCGTCGAGCTTCCTTGAGGCACGTGATCGAGAGCGTATATCTCGCGATGCTACGGCTCTATTTTGACTCGCGATTTCTTCAAACTGTATTGATTGTTACGTCCTGACGCAACTTCATTTTATTTCTCTCTCTAATAATTAAAATAAATAAAGGCGAGATCAATTTTTACAATATCGGTCGAGAACAAAATAAATTCTCGCGAATAATAATATCCGGTACGAATAGTTGATATGAACGGAGCGAAATTTTGCTGTATGGCCTAAAGTTCTCATTTACGAGGGCTATCTGTAGTTGGGATGCGGTCCCGCGGCCGCGCGCGCCTCACTTCGCGCCGAGCGCTGGTTGCCTGCCGCAAGCACTCAGCCACGTTCGGGGGCTATCGGGAGGTCTCGCGGGGTGCGGTGGGCCCGTATCGCCATAGAGGCGCTCGCCTAGCCGCGCCATCTTTTCTTTTTCTTCTCCCAATATGAGAAATAATCGAGGAGGTAGAAGACTGCGCCTACGTGACTGAAGACGCAAGAGGGCGACAAAAGGAGAACGGACAGGCATAAATACTGTCTTACCGGCTAGATAAAGAGGGGACCCGGAGTTGGCAGGGCAGATTCCCTGGTCAAATGGGTACCCCTGGAGTAACTATGTTGCTTTAAGAAATCCTCCTCCACGCCCTCTTAAAATTAAAGAACGGCTTCTCATTACTAATCAAGAGAAATTACCGACTGCCGTTAGGGATCGAAGATCCATTGTGGGAAATACTTGCGACCTTGTATCGAGATCGCAACGAAATCCCAATCAATGCTGATATCACGTAGATGTCTAAATCAAATTACTAAAAGACGCAGATTCCGTTCCTTTCATTAATGCTGTTATAAATCGAGACTCAAAAGAAAATACAAACCAAAGAAACACTAGAGAGAGAGAAATATTTTGACATAATGAAGAAGGATTAAAAACACGAAATATATGCTAAGTAAAATCTGACGAGAGATACATTTATAACCAAATAATAAAAGTTAACTATGCAGAAACGAGGTAATTAAACCTTGGAATTTGTAAATTACGAGACCAAATATTTTAAAGGCGCGATGCGGATTTGGGTCACCACGTTATAGACTTAAGAAAATTATATTAACAAAAGTTATCCTACAAAAACCATAATAGTTCATAATGATGAAAATAATAACACATAAGTACGACAAAATAACAACAAAAATTACGACCATTCTTAATTCAAAATCACCTCCACTAATTATATTGGGATTGTGATCAGAAATTTCATATTGGATTATATTAACGAAAATCTTGTATTTGTTTGTTTTGTCGTAATACATACAGAGAAACTTAGTAATTATGAAAACAATTGCGACCTTATATCGAGCTTGAAACGAAATCTCAATAAATACTGATGTCACGTAGATATTTAACTCAAGGTCACGGATTTAGTTCTCTCCGTCAAAGCCGCTACTGCTCGCGATTCAAAGAGAGAAGATAAAGCGACGAAACACTAGAGAGAAGGAGGGAGAGAGACAGAGAGAAACATTTCTACGATGAATAAGGATTAAAAACACAAAATATATGCTAAATAAAATTTGACAGAACTACATTCGTAACGAAATAATAAGAGTCAATTATACAGTAATTAAAACTTTGGAATTTGTAACCAAATATAAGCGTAATGCGAATTTAGTGGCCAAATAAAAAGACCTAGGAAAATATATTAACGAAAACTATTCTGCAACACTATAATGATTTGTAACGACGAACAATAACACATAATTACGACAAAATAACAACAAGCATTATTACCATTATTAATTCAAAATCACTTCCAATAATTATATTGGGATCATGATTAGAACACATCGTATTGAATTATACTAATGAAAACCTCGTATCTAGTTATTTTGTCGTAATACACGTATAATACATTATAAAAATAAGGTAGTTGATTAACGCGACACGTAATAAACGTAACGAATATTTTCATATAAAGCAACAGGCTGTTCGATTCGTTGGTTGGTATAGAGACGCTCGAAACTCCTGAGATCTATATTAAGAATTCCGGGAAACGATAGCGGCGCCGATGCAACGAGCGAGTTAGAATTAAGGAGTTTGCGAAGAAGCTAGTTGCTAACCGAGCAATCGAAGCAAGAGGTAACGGCCTTGAGACGACATCTTCTTGGAAATACGGGCGGGCAAACGGGAGCTCGGTCGCTATGCGAAATAATGAACACCTCGGATAGCAACCGAAAAATCACGCCATTTTGTTCTCCGCCCCTCCGAATTGCGAAGCATCACGCGATCCACTCTTGCGATCCCTTATAAGGAGATTTAGTCTAATACCTAAAAAGAAGGAGTGGGTGAAAGATAGGGGGGTGGTCACTCCTATAAAAGGCGGTGATTTTGCCGGAGCGACGCTTACGCTTACGGTTACAGTTACGGTTACAGTTAGAGTTAGAGTTTTTAGTTTACCTTACAGTAGAGTAGAGGACTTTATTATTTTTTAGCGAACTTTTTGCGGGTGCTCGACTGGCAATTAGCCACCGAATTGAGTAGAATTAGAAGCACCGAGTATAAAGAAAAAGTAACGACGGAAGAATATTTTGCAGACTCAGTTCATAAAAGACTTTACGAAATTTAAATTCTCGTTTTAAAGAAACATAATTTTGTCGGACCGAATAGTGATTCAACGTTCTTCGGTGGAGTTAACAACTCGTCCATTGTTCAACGAGTTAAATTCAGGATACGGGCGTGGCTTTCGAGTCAGTCCCTCGTCTGAACAGTTTAATTCGGAATCAACAATTTATTTGAGAATTCATCTGACATCTGGAATCTAATTTCGTAACGTATTGATTTTCAATTTTTACAAATTTAAATTCCCAGTTTTAATAAACGTATTTTTTGTCAAACCGAATAGTGATTCAACGTTTCACAGTGGAGTGAATAAATCTTTCCTTGTTCAGCGAATTAAACTCAGGATACGGGCGGGGCCTTCGAGTCAGTCCTTTGTCTGAACGGTTCATTTCGCAATTAACAATTTGTTTGAGAATTCATTCGACATCAGAAAACTTATTCTGCAACATATTGACATTTCATTTGAATAACAATTTTAAAACCCGATCACTACAATTTTTATAGAATAACGGAATTTACATTTAATTAAACGTTGCGATTATTACTTTTAAGTTTCCATGTAAGGGGTATTGAATGCAAGTATATCGAAAGTTTACGCGGTTTGGAATCACCCAATTTCAGTTGATTAAACTTTATTTTTGAATAAACATCTGGAACCCGTAATCCGACGAAACCTTGTGTGATAATTATTTCAACGTATTAACCGCCATCTTACCCTCCACCAGAAGTTCCACGCCGAAGCTAATCTTCTATCTACAACATTTTGGATTTTCATTATTTCCGATTGGAATTCGGACGAGCTTCATATTACGGACAATCGAGAATCTTATTTTCGATTTATTATTCTGTAACAAGTTCCACGCCAAAGCTAATCTTCTATCTACAACATTTTGGATTTCCATTATTTCTGATTGGAATTCGGAGGAGCTTCATATTACGGACGATCGAGAACCTTACTTTCGATTAATTACATATGGAAAATTAATCGTATCAATTGAAACTTGGAAGAACATTTCAAGTACGGAAAACATTTAAAACACAGTAAGTACGATACTTTTTCCTTATACACGTAAACAGTTTTTTTTAACCACAATTTTACTTAAGTGAAATCCCTCTTTTTATGAAATCCGTTTTGTCCCTCTTTCAATTATAAAGAGCCATCAAACCCCTCCTTTCCCCCTAATTTTTCCCTCTCTCGCGCTAGGACCGCATTCTTAGCTCTGTCCTGAGTAATTTTCCGCAAGGTTAGACTCAAAAAGGAGCTTGCGTATTCGGTGTCGACCGGCAGGTGTGGTAATAGGGAGAATTTATTCTTCTTGACCAGAGCACGGGAGACCTGAAGCTGAATCGCACACAAAGCGTGTAAATCATCGGTTGATCAAAAAACTGCATGGTTTGACGTAACATGATCGTGTAAGGATTTTTAATTAATGGAATTTTCACCTTAAATTTTCAATTATTATTTCACTGGTATATCGGTTGAACACGCGTTCGAAATTACGTACAAGAATTGTCGCGTCCGATTTTTCTTGACCCTCGATTTGCACTATCCCGTTTACCGTGAAAAATATGAAAATCATTCGTGTATATCCCGATGAATATTTCGCGAGAACTCGAAGAAGTAACTCACTTGTAAACACATTCGAAGAAGCTATTGTTCGAACGCGCTGCCCCGGCACTGCTGTGACGCGTTCAAAGGGGGAAGGTCGCGCGACACTCGAATCCGTAGGATCTTGCTTGAGCGCGCGTGGTGCGAGGCCCGCTACCTTGAGTACGCATGAACCGAGTTCTCCCTCGTAGAGGACATATAATCGATGAAATCGATTATGATGATAATCTTTGACTCCGTTTTCCTGAATACTTGCGTGATATGGAACTTGTTGAGCCCGCTGGTACCACGTTTTTCGATGCACGAATGTCAATGTTAATTTTTTACACAATATCACACACTCAATGTTGCACTTTTTCGCGAGTTTCTTTTGAGCAATCCGGCTCGAAGGACCAAAAAATGTGCACGCCTTCGATTGCTTAACACAAATTGATTTAGTTACCGAACTGCTTGATCGGTGGAACACGAGGAACTCGTGGCGAAGAGGGTTCAGATTGCTAAAGAAATGGATAGCACAACACGAGGCAGCTTATGTAAAATAAAAACACTTTATTCACTGGTCAGTTGGTGATATGCAAGACGTGTAACGTCGTTGACGCTCTAGTCTCAACTGATCTCCACCCCGCGGGTGTCCGAAAAGGTGAAATACTAATTGAACGGAAACCCACAGGGTCTTCGATTGTCTTACGCACCCGAAGTGGTGATCATGTGACGTCACTCGACGGTACCTAGCATGCTCTATTCGTGAGAACGTCTGTGGCGTGAACAGAAGTTAAAGTCAAGTATTATTGAAATAAAGACAAGTATTAAAGAAATAAAAAATAACTTTCAACAAATACAAATGAAGTTTGATGAAGAAATTAAAAAAAATTGAAGAAGATAATAGAGAGATCAAATCAAACAGTGCTATGATAAAAAAACTTGCAGCAAATACAAATGAAGATGGATGAAAAAGTTATAAAAATTGATAAAGATAATAAAGAGGTCAAATCAAATAGTGCTATGATACTAAATAACTTACATCCCATATAAGTGAAGGTTGATGAAACTATCGTAAAAATTAATAATGATAATAAAATGAGGATCAATTCTAATAGTGAGAAGATTAGAAACGTGGATGATGATGTAACACAATTGAAAAGTGAGATGCGATCTATTATTTTTAGAAATATAGCTAATGCAGAACAAGAAGGAAATAAAACATTTCTTGACAAAACGTCGAAATCTAAAATCTAAAAACCCAAAACCCAATACGATGCTTTTCCAGTTAGAAGAAAAAAGTGAACAAGAACAAGAACAGGAATCAAATAAAAAATTTCCTGATGAAAACTCAAAACTCAAAACTCGGAAATCCAATACGATGCTCTTCCAGTTAAAAGAAAAACAAGCTTCATAAATTAACATTTTATATACAGTGTTCAATGTTGAGTGTTCAGTGTGGAATAAACACTGCTCCTTGTTACAATGAGTAAGGAAAAAATACATTTGGTGAATGAACCTCATAAATCTGCAAGAAAAAATTTTCCACGTAGACGTGTAATAATACGGGCATATGACGATTTGTGCCAAGCTGATCTAGTGGATATGCGAGCCTATGCTTGAACAAATGCCGGAAATCAATATATCCTCACTGTCATCAACTGTTTTTCAAAGTACGCTTGGGCTAAACCGCTTAAGAGTAAAAGTGGGAAGGATGTGGTTAACAGCTTCAAACAAATCCTACTCGGTTCAGATAGTAGATCAGCGAGAAAACCACAAAATCTTCAAACTGACGACGGGAAGGAATTCTACAATAAAGAATTTCAAGAATTGATGATCAAGAAAAATAATATTAACCATTATTTAACATATAGCGTAATGAGCCTCTATAGTCGAACGCTGGAATCGAACACTAAAGAATAACATGTGGAAAGCTTTAACATTAAACGGTAACTCCAAATGGCTTAAGTTACTACCTAAACTAGTGTCTGACTACAATAACACCATACATCGAACAATTCACACGAGACCAATTGAAGTTACTTTAAAACATGAGAAAAAGCTACTATCTACAGTCTACAGCAATATAAAAATTACAGCTCCTGCTAAATATAAAGTCAACGATTATGTATGCATCAGCAAATATAAAAACCTCTTTGCTAAAGGTTATACTCCAAATTGGACCACGGGAATCATTCAAGTCTCACAGACTCGAAAGGTGTGCATATCAAAGGATCCTTGTATGAACAAGAACTCCTTCCTGCAAAACAACCTGACGTTTATCTCGTTGATAAAATATTACGTAAAAAAGGCCAAAAAGTCTTCGTGAAATGGCTTGGTATGGATAGCACACATAATTCATGGATTCATTAGAAAAATGTATTGTAATTACCTCTGTATCTATAATAAAAACAATTATTAAAACATAAAAAAACAATCTCCTGTTCAATCAACTACGCCCATCCTGTCGGCTGTATCAATTGATCCCCCCTGTACCAATTGACCACTGTGTCAAAGTGCCCCGGCTGTGGCAATTGACCCCTGTGCCTAAGTGCCCCCGCTCTGCCAAAGTGCCCCGGTTGGTCCAGAACCGGCATAGCCCTACTACTGAGCCAGCGTAAAGCATCGAAATCATTAACGGTAACAGCAAGTTGCAAACCAATGCGAGCGTATCCGAAACTCAACGGTAACTGCACGAACATTACGTAGCACGAGATCTTTAATCGAAGCGATTGGCGCCTCGATTAAATAATTAATCAAACAAGCAAGCATCCCATAGGAAACTCGAAAAGCCAGGAGTACACTATTGCACTACACCTAACGGGATCTTTGGTTTTATTCAATCGAATAAAACTCACGAGAACGAGAAAATATGTGATACACTATGCACTAAGTATTATCCGAAGTACGAGAACAACGCGAAGTCGCGCGCGCGAGCGACAGAAAAAAAAACTGTCAACACGCGAGCTCGACTATAACTCGAGGCACCTCGGCGGTGTCCCGACCGAGACTGATTATCTCGAATACTTATTGAAAGTTCAACATTATAATTATTCATGTCTTCCAAAATCCTTTACCCGAGAGCTACTGCCCTCTCTCACTCGAATCATCTCGTAACTATATCGGGATCGCAAATCATGCCGGTAACATCCGAAATCTATACAGTTGCCTCCCTCAGTACTTCGCGCGAAAACCGACCTATACTATACAATGATATTGCAACAGGATACCCCATCCTCTGCAAAAACTAACGAATCTTCACCTGTTGTCCAGTGCAATGCACTGGACAACGACGCCCTATAGCGATAGCGCTATAGATCATCGGATTTACACCGGTCTATAACTAGCCGCAAGACTTTTGCTGGCAATTCTGATCTGTCGGGCTGTTCGTTTCATTGAGCTCTCATCCTCGCGACAGATTCGAATATGCCGAACTTTTAACCTTTATTTTAGATGCAAAAGAAGCATGGCATAACGAAAAATAATCGGTAACTGAGCCATTATTCTGCACGAAAATAATTAGTCGAGGAGGGTCAGCGACGAAACAACAAGAATATCGCCACCAAAATATCCTTGTGACCGAGATTTAATAAAATCACGTCACATCTTATAAAATTCGAACTCTTCTACCCACCATCTTTACATTACATATCTAGCATTACTGAATATTATTTAATTCACGGTGAGTATTTTACCTTGTGCTCTCAAATTTTTGGAAAGTCAGTAAAGTAAATTTATTATAAAATTTACAAACTCCATAGAATCGGAACTTGACAAATTTGAGCCAAATCCAATACCACAAAAAACCTTAAATGTTTAGTGTTGCAATTTCCCCACGCACCCATCTCACACTAGCAAAAACCATAGCAAAGGATTTATTCCTTTGCTATGGTTTTTAAATTTATTGAAAAGAGCGCTAGCTGCTGAAACCTCGATGAAAACCAGAGGATGACGGTACCGAAGGGGCGTTGTTGCCAGACTAGACATCAAGCCGTTAGTCTCGTTAATTTTTTCGTAAATAACACCACAAACAAAACGAAACAAATAAATCTTCCAAGACTCGAAATTTAACGCAAAACAAAATAGTACGTTTCGGTTCATTTGGCCAAAGGCCCTGGAACCATCGACAAAATAAAACAAATAAAATTAAAACATGACAAAAATAAATTTTTCCGACTAAAATCCTCGACGGCTACTCAGTTTACCGCCGAGATTTTCTAAAACGCGTAATAACATCAATAAAAAGGTACTGAGGCCAACGCACAGCCTCCCAGCACTACACAACAAAGCTACAAACGAATAAATAAATAAATCTAACCAGCCGTACGCTGACGCAAAATTTGAATCAAGCGTCGCGACAGCGGCTCGAGACAAGTATGTACACTGCTATTCAGATATGCCTGGATCTGCCCGCGAATGGTAGGGTCGCGGACAGATCCAGGCATATCTGAATAGCAGTGTACATTTACCTACCTACCATACAGACTGAGATTGTTTCATATGATTATATGTTTGTTAGAAACCTGGAACACTACAGATGAACTAACTCGACCAACCTACTTAGATAACTTTACATATTTCACGAGTCTCGCAACTCGAGAAAAAAGCAGGGGTCGCGCGAGCGGGGGAATTGTAATCTTTGTAAACCAAAGCACGGTAACGGAAGTGCGACTGTATGAGACAACAAACCTATGGCTCTGCTTAAAAGTAAAAATCGACAGAAAACTCGTGACATTGGTGCATTTTACTGGCCACCGAGAGCCGACATTGACTTCTGTACAAAGGGACTGTCAGACCTCTTATTGAATCTAACTGAACAAGACCGAGAACCTAGTAGTCGCATTCTGCTCGGAGATTTTAACGCGAGAGTGGGAGAACTTAACAGTCTGGATAGCGAAATATTCTCGAACTCTAAGCTATATAGTCAGAGAAGGTCTCGGGATATGACAGTAAACAGAAAGGGAAAGATGTTGACCGAGGTAATGTAATCACACGGATTAATACTTTGCAATGGTCGTTCGGTCTCAGACTTTCCTGCTATGTTTACGAATATATCAAATATAGGTAGTAGCACGATAGACCTAGTGTGGATAAACGACCTCCTGATAGAAAGCGTAACAGATTTTGGTACTCTCAACATCTCGGAATGCTCGGAACACCAATTATGCACTTTAGAAATTGAATGAGAAGACTCGAAAATTAATACTTGTAAACGAAAAAAAATACGAAAGTGCCTTCGAAACTATGCGCGTCGTGTGAAATGACGACGAACTATTGACATTTAAAATTCACCTTACGAACTCCAGACGACTCTATTTTAATCCATTAGACATTGATGCTCATTTTAACAATTTTAAAGAAGCATACCTCGAGGCCGCAGCAGCTGCGAATATGATCTAGCACAAGAAAATAAACACTGGCATAAATCTCCCGAAAACTGAAAAACCTGGGTTTAACGCGGAATGTATTGTAACAAAGTAGATTGTTCTACAAGCTTCGCCCTGTAGGCCGGCTCGAAGGCCATCACACGCCGCCCATATTTGGTTTTTTTTTATAATTCGAGTATATTCTAGGTTTAGTCGAGATTTATATTTTGTGTAGAGATCACGCTTTCCCTCTCCCCTCCCCATTAATATCCCTGGTATGAGTGCGTAGTTTTAAGGAACGAAGAGCAACGAGGCCCTCAAGAATGAGATAGAGAGACTACGGTCGCTTAGGCAGAGTGACGTGGGGAGAGTGTGGGCTGGAGAGGAACCATCTGATCCCGGACAGCATCTACAGCCAGCTGATAAGTACACTCCGCACCACACGAGTAGCCTCCACGCTCGTGTGGACATATGTTGGAGTTAGCCGCCCAACTGCGTGAGTGTACTCGCACTACAAGGATCGCCAGCGGCAGTCAAACAGGTCGCGGCGATCACACCGTCCAGCTGCGCTACACTGCTCCGCCACAGCACTACTCGAGCGCCACTGACCAGCCACACTCGATCCGCTGATCGATGCCGACGCGCCGTAGTGCTCTCGAGCCGACAACATCGAGGAAGAAGGCCAAGGACATTGTACTGACTTCGAGCCTGGCCGTCGTCGCGTTAGGAAGAGTGATTAGAGAATAAGTCGAGAGTGACCGGTGGGAGTTGTCCCCGGTACTGTTTTGTGTGTGATTGAGTGATATTTTGAGTGAGTAATTTGTGATATTTCGAGTCCTTTTTTTCCCCATTTTGCCCCGTATTTTTCGAGCTTCGAGTATTGTTTTTGGTATCGAGTAAACCGGCTGCCACCGCGTGGAGACTGGCCTCTTTTTCGATAGAGTTAATTAGTGTTTATTTCGAGTGTTTTCTGCGTGCGAGTAGTGTGGTGGCGAATACCTCGGCGATATTTTTTTAGTCAGTTATTATTTCCCCATTATTATATTTGCCCTTATTTTCCCCATTATCACTTTCGCCGTTATTATTTTGCCCATTATTATTTTCCCATTATTATTTGTCATTATTATTTTCCATTATTATTTTTCCGTCCATTTTGGCCCTGTTAGTGAATATCCCCCCCCCCTTGAGCCACACCGAGGTAATAATTAAGTAGCCATCGAGTTCGGGAATGCACGTCCTTCAGACCCGTCTCTTCTCCCAGCCACCCGTGCCCGTGTATTATTATTTTTGAGCTCTATTTTCTTTTCGTTTGGAATTATTAAACGACCGTGAAACATCACCGGTAAAGTAACGTTGCTACCCGATACGTAGCTGGCCCCCATTCTCCCCGTAAATTCAATTATTGCCATTTTCCCCCTTTAATTAAATTATTTCTATTTTTCCCCGTAAATTCAATTATTTCCATTTTTCCCCGTAAAGTCAATTATTTCTATTTTTCCCCGTAGATTCGATTATTTCTAGTTCCCCTCCCCCCGTTAGCGAAAATCCGTCCCTCCCCCCTTGCCCTGATAGTTATTCAATTCAAGCGATTATATTAAGTTTAGTTAGAGTATTTTATCAATTTTTTTTCTTTTGTTTGTTATTGAGATTTTTGTTATTAAATAGACCTTTGTTATTTTTCTTATAATTATTTTCTTGTTTATTCTGCATTTTTTTTCACTAACCCCTTCCCCCTCCTAATAAAAAAGGAAGCCGGTTATAGTATACAGAGTAGGACGACAATGAGAAATACTTATAAAGATTTCACAGCGAACAGGGCGATTGATACAAATTTAAGCACATATATAGAGGAAAGAACCCAATATAGAAATAAACTCAAAGAGGCAAAGAGATCCTACGATCAAGAACAATTAGACCGCCTTGCACAACCACGATATAGAGGAAAGAACCCAATATAGAAATAAACTCAAAGAGGCAAAGAGATCCTACGATCAAGAACAATTAGACCGCCTTGCACAACCGCGATCTAGCAAAGAATTTTGGATAGCCATTAAGAAATTCTCCAACCGGAAATCCTTTATAAATATGGTCAGTCTCCAACAATGGACTCAATTCTACAATAACATATTTCCGCCCCGTCAATCAAGTATCCAAATTAATTTAACTGATCACATTCCGTGCATGGACAATCCGTTCACTCTCGAGGAAATTGGAAAATGCATGAATAAATGCAAAAACAATAAAGCTCCTGGGCTCGACGGAATAACGAACGAACTGTTGAAAAATCTTTCTCCCGAATGGATACATTACTTACAGAACTTGTTAAACTCCGTACTTGCAGCTGAAAAAATTCCGAATGCGTGGAAGTCAGCCGAACTTTGGTTGCCACAGAAAAAGGAGATAAAACAGACCCGTACAATTATAGAGGCATCGCATTGCTCAGCTCGACCGGCAAATTATTTCACTACTTTGATAACTGAGAGATTGAAGGAGTGGGCTGAGGAGAATGTAATTATCCCCGCAGAGCAAGCAGGATTTAGAACCGAGCGGAGTTGCCAGGACCACATTTTCACTCTCTCTTCAGTCATAAATATCAACCTAAAAGCAGAAAAGAAATGTGTCGTGGCTATCTTCGTCGATTTCAAGAGAGCGTTCGATTCCGTCGACCATACGAAGCTTTGGCCTAAGCTACAAAAAATAGGAGTTAGCGGAAACATTTTAAGAACACTAAAAGACCTTTACAAAAACGCGCAACTTATAATCAAGAACGGTAAAGACCAAACCGAACCAATAGACATAACACAAGGCGTAATGCAGGGTGACAGCTTAAGCCCGTTACTATTTTCGCTATTCCTATCAGATATCGTCGACTATTTTAAAGAAAAAGGTAACCACGGCCTACCAATAACATCAAACAACGAAGTAATGACGTTGATGTTTGCCGATGACATTGTGTTGCTCTGCCAGTCATGGCACGACGCGCAAAAAAAATTGAACACTCTTATGGAATACTGCATTATTAAAGGACTTGAGTTGAATCCTTCAAAAACTAAAATACTTCCGTTTCAAAAGGCAGGACGGACAAAATCGATCCCCGCGTTGTACTGAGAGAAGAACCATTGGAAGTTGTAAAATCATACACTTACTTAGGCGTTATTTTCTCATCGTCTGGAAAGTTTAAACAAACGACAAATTTTTTCATTGAAAGAGGCCTCATGGCATTGGCAAAAATCAGGGATGTACTGACTAGAAGTAAGATCGACTCACTAGATACCAGGCTTGCGTTACTGAACAGTTGCATTAAATCTACCGCACTTTATTGCTCCGAAATATGGGCACTTCGATATGTCGATAACCTAGAAAAGATACAAACTACGTTCATAAAAGCCTTGTATTTCCTCGCCAAAAACACCCCAAACTACTTCATATGGCAAGAATTCGGCTTACTATAATTAAGCAAAGATGTTTTTGACAGAGCCTTGACCCGGTGGTTTAAGTTACTCAAAATGACAGAGGACATGCTTCCCAAACGGTGCTTCAGAAAACTTTACGAGCTTGACCGAGCAGGCACCTTAGAAAATGACCGAAACTGGGCATCTCAACTACGTTTTTTACTAACCAAGATAAGTGAGTCCCCGCTATGGGATGACTTGTACACCAACCCAGGCCTCTTAGCTGCTGTTAAAAACAACCTAATAACTAAATTCAGTAACGACTGCCTCTGTAGAAATATCGAAAGAATTATAAACTCGTCGTATAACCCATTGTTGGAGAATCCGTCAGCTGACGGCTCTCTCCGAGGGCGCCCACGGCGCAGCAGCACCTCGCGGGCAGCGACAACGCGACGCTCGCTTGACTCGAGCGCGAGAGTCGCTGATTTGACTCGCGCTCTTGTCACCATGCGTGCTTACCGGCTTTTAGTCTTCTCTTCCGATTGGGACCGCACATACGTTACATTTGTATACAGCTCTCGGCTTCATCTCAAACAAAGTTTTGCTCAGTTAATTGTTCCGCTCACGAGTAATCAACGCTGCTCAATAACAACAGCTTGACTCGCTCAACTCATTGTGTTCTGCTCATCATGCTCAACCGGCGATTAATATAATCGTCCGGGAAACTCGATCTCGTTGTGACCGCTCACCGCCATAACGTGTGTTGTGCCCGAAAAGGTCGACGAGTGATCAAGTCGTCGCGATAAGGGCGGGATAGATAAAATAAAGGGATTTTTCCGATTAAAGGATTAGAATCCACGAGATTCCCAAATTAAAAAGATATTTATTTGAAATGAAATTAATTATGATAATTCCTTGCGCGAATTATCCCGATACAAGTATGTGAGTCTAACTCGAGCCCAACCGTTCGATTCGAATAATCAATTAAGACTGAATTTACTTTTGACTGTTACTCACCAAGTTGCCTAAAATTGGTGCGTATGCATTTAATACTTCCGTGTTAATTTCTGCATCGAACGATACCGCTTCCGCGCGCGATGTCGCCCGCTCTTTCGAAATCGTGCGATTGCCCAATCGTGCATTGAACTTGTTCGGTCATTGACTGAACAATTTCCTTTTAAAATTCGGGGCGCAACATCCCTCTCCCCTTAAAAAACAAAAATTGATTTTCTATTTATCTTGGTTGAACTCGGTTTTACAAATTTTAATAGTTTTTTTTTTTATACTATTTCAAATTAAACACATTAATTTCCCGACATGAATTGACGACACATGAAAATATTATTTCCCTATTTTTATTCAAATTTTTTCGCCAAGCCTTGGTCTGGTAGGCCGGTCGTAGAGGATTACTTTCCCGTGCTGAACCTACCGCCAGGCCATGTCGGTAGGTGCAACCATGCCGGACGGGCTGACGGGGAGGATCGAGACAAAGAGCAGCACAAACCCAAGCTAAGGTGTTAGATACCGTGCCGAGAGCTGCATGGCATCTGGGAGAGATGTCCCAAACGGTTCCCCTGGGGCAACTGGTCCAACCCCAGGTGTATCCAAGCGACCTTACCCCAGTAACCAGGCTCTGCTGGGGTGGACCTCTTTACCTAGGTACTCGTGGGAATAATATGGGAGATGAACAAACTAAACAAATAAACAAAGATAAAATCCAAAAAAAAAAATAGAAAACGAGACGGAGGATAATCAGAACAATGAGGTAGGGCAGGAAATGGGGACAGCGATGGAGCAAGTTCAGACGGGACACTGCCCTTTGAACCCTCAGGTGGCTACAGCAGCAACTGCTTCCGGAGAATATACGACTAATCAGCGTATAGAACAGTTGGCAAGGGAAGAGGAAAACGCGTTTAACGAGATAGGCAAACGTATCAGAACAGTAGAAAAAATCCTAAAGGAGGCGAAGAACATCCACAAGACGATTCGGGATGCCGTAACGGAGGCGGCGGTCTTCTATCAGCAGATGCAGGACCACCGCGGAGCTCTGGATATGGCCAGAGAGGAGCAAAAACAGGACCTCGCAAAAGCCCATACGGCGGCGCCCAGGTGCGCACTTAAAAACTTGGCCCCACAAGCTCACGAAAGAGATCCAGGTTCACAAGGCCCAAAGGGAGTAGCTGCAGATAGGCTTGTCGCGACGAATCCCCATCCGAAAGCGACCGGACAAGTACGCAAGATGGCCGATAGACCCAAAGTGGTTCCGAAAAGGGCCGACCAGGAAAAGAAAAGAATGGCATCTTCACCCCCTCACGCCCAAACACCGGGGAAAAAAAGCCGAAACGAACGAGAACTCAAGGAGGGAGACACGAGACAAATAAACACGCCGAACACGAAAAAACCGAGTGATCAAGAACCCGTCTGGGAGACAGTGGACAGGAGGAAAAAACCCAAGCGCGAAAAGAGGGCAAATAAGTCCCAAAGAAAAGAAATCCGCGGTCGACTTAGCGAAGCCGTGGCTGTAAAAGCAACTGGAGCCGCGTCGTATGCAGATATTCTTCGAGCAATAAAGACAAAGGTGGACCCGGAAAGCTGCGGAGCTACGATAACGGGAATTAGGCGAACGCGAGGCGGTGAACTCCTCATTGAGATGAAGAAGGGGAGTGACGGAGCAGAAAAGCTGCGGGATGCAGTCGCAGACGCATTGGGCGAGGACGCGACCGTTCGCACGATGGCAAGGAGCTACACTCTGGAGATCCGAGACCTAGACGAAGTCACGGAAGCGGCAGAAATTGTGACTGCAATTATCGCAGCAGCGGAGAACACCGGCGAGGAAACTATTAAGGTGAGATCCTTGAGGAAGGGCTTCGGAGGAACCCAAACGGCGGTGGTGACGTTACCAGAGAAAGCAGCAAGAAAGCTACTCGAAACTGGAAAGGTGAAAATAGGCTGGGTCCGCTGCCGGGTCAGGCTGAAAGCTCAAACCCTGCGATGCTTCCGATGCCAAGGCTTCGGACACATCGCAGTGGAGTGTAAGGGACCTGATAGATCCAGCCTGTGCCGCTTATGCGGCCAGGAAGATCACCTCGCAAGGGATTGCAAAGGAGAGGCATTTTGCGTAATATGCAACGGAGGGTTAGAACAAGAAGATGCGAAGCACATCTTGGGTAGCGCAAAGTGCCCCTCCTTTCAGAAGGCTATGAGAGCAGGAGGAAATGGCTAAGTACCTACAAGTAAACCTAGGGAGAGGTCGTGAGGCTCAAGACCTTCTCATGCAGGTAGCGGCAGAGAAGAGCGTTGATATACTGATCATCAGTGAACAGTATCAAAAGCCAAACACCGGCCTATGGTTTCAAGATACATCCGGAAGAGCAGCTATTGCAGTTTTAAATAGGGACAAGAGAATTGGAGAGGTCAGCAAGCCCACCGCGGACTTTGTATGGGCCGACATAGACGGGGTGAGAGTGTATAGCTGCTACTTCTCACCAAACCTTTACTACGAAGAATTCTTGGCGCAACTGGACCAACTGGAAGATAGCCTCAGAACGGCAACTGGCGAAGTAATAGTAGCCGGCGATTTTAACAGCAAGTCCCCAGAATGGGGATCTAAGAGGCTAGATAACAGAGGGGAGGCGTTGTCGGAACTAATAGCCAGACTGGACTTAATAGTACTTAACGAGGGGAGCGAATTCACTTTCCGCCGTGGACAAACGGGGTCAGTGGTGGATATCACGCTCGCATCCGCAAGGATAGCGGCCAGAGCTGAGGGATGGCGTGTACTGGAGGATGCCACACTAAGCGACCACCAGTACCTAGTATTTCGCATCGGCAGTGAGCAGAGAAGCCACCAAGAACAGACAAACAGTGTTCCAACGAAAGAAAGCGGCTGGGTGTTGCGGCGGCTGAACAGACTCAAGCTATCCGAGACGCTGGAAACTGCGAAAAGTCAAGGACAACTGCAAAGGCTAGCTGAAACTGCTAACCCAGAGCAGATCGTGAACTACGCCGTTGAGACAGTCACCGCGGCATGTGAAGCTGCCATGCCCAAGTGGAAGACAGGCCCAGCTGCCAAAAGGGCGGTATACTGGTGGAACTCAGAAATAAGCGAGCTAAGGAAAAAATGCACTGCGGCTCGTCGGAAGGCACAGCGTCGACGGAGAAGGAGCGATGTACAGACAAATGAAGGCTCACAGCGTCGACGGAGAAGGAGCGAAGTACAGACATACGAAGGCTTACAGTTGCAATTCAAAGAAGCAAGGAAGAAACTGCGGATGGCGATTAAGAGCAGCAAGAGAAGGAGCTGGGCCGAACTCTGTCGCACAATAGAGGCTGACCCATGGGGACTTCCTTACAGGATAGTAATGAATAAACTAGGCGGCCGGCAGCCGATTCCAGGTTTGTCATGTCCGCAAAGAATGAAAGACATAGTGAGAACTTTATTCCCGGTCCACGAACAAAGACAACAGCAACACGAGCATAATACTGAACTCAGGGTAGACTATTTAAGTGTAGAGGAGCTACAAGAAGCGAGAAAGCGGCTGCAGCCCGGAAAAGCACCGGGACCGGACAATATTCCGAATGAAATCATAGGAACGGTGGTAGAGACATGGCCAGAACTTTTGTTGGAAACATACAACGTATGTCTCCAAAAAGGAGTCTTCCCAAAGCGGTGGAAAAAACAGAAGTTAGTTCTGCTACGGAAAGGAGACAAACCATTGGACGAACCATCATCGTACCGACCTATATGTCTTCTCGATAACATGGGGAAGCTCTTCGAGAGACTGCTCCTTGTAAGACTCGAGAAGCATATCGACAGAAATGGGGGACTGTCCGGAAGACAGTATGGCTTCAGGAAGGGCAAATCGACAGTTGATGCTATAGCGAAAGTGATCGAATCGGCAAAAAAAGTGAAGCAGGGAACCTGGAAGACGAAGAGTTTCTGCGCTCTGGTGACGCTTGACATAAAAAATGCGTTCAACACGGCAAGGTGGGACGTCATCATAAGTGCTCTAGCAAAGAGGCAGACTCCAGAATACCTAAGGAGAATGATAAGCAGCTACCTGAGTGAAAGAACTCTTCTCTACGATACGGAGAATGGTACCATCGAGTACGAGGTGACGGCAGGAGTTCCACAAGGATCGGTCCTAGGACCATTCCTGTGGAACGTCATGTATGACGGGCTCCTCGATCTGGACGTTCCCGCAACTATAATCGGATTCGCTGACGATGTAGCCGTGGTCGTTACTGCGAGGACGACCAGCACACTAGAGATAGTGGCGAACGAGAGTCTTCGAAGGGCCAGTAAATGGCTTAAGGAAAACGGGTTGAAACTGGCGGTGCATAAGATCGAAGCGGTACTAATCACCGACAAACGGCTTTTCACGCCACCAAAGCTGTCACTGGAAGGGCAGGATATACCATGGTCAAACGCCGTCAGGTACCTCGGAGTACAGATGGATAGAGGACTTCGGTACGTGGAACATGTT
>CAXAOA010000026.1:12500-15000 GCA_963970395.1 Ephialtes manifestator | reverse complement strand
GCCTGGAAGACAGCCTCCGAACGGTGAAAGATGACGTGCTGGTAGCTGGAGACTTCAACAGCAAGTCGCCGGAGTGGGGCTCTCGGAGACTTGATGCCAGAGGAGAGGCACTATCGGATCTGATTGGTAGACTCGACCTCGTCATCGTTAACGAGGGAAATAAGTTTACCTTTCGCCGTGGACAAACAGGCTCAGTAATCGATATCACACTATCTTCACCGGGCATAGCCGCAAGAACGACAGGTTGGGAGGTGCTGGAAGATTCAACACTCAGCGACCATCAATATCTGATCTTCAACATCTATAAGGAACCAAGGAGAGACCCGGATGCGGGGCAAAACGCGACAACCAGAGAGAGAGGTTGGGTATTACGGAGGCTTGATAAACACAAGCTGATGGAGGTGCTGGAAACCGCAAAGCAACAAGGGCGTTTTCAGGCTCTAGCTGAATCCCAGAACCCGGACTCCATGGTGAGCTACGCAGTTGAGGTCATCACAGAAGCGTGCAATATTGCGATGCCAATACGCAGGAATACGCCCGGGAGAAAAAAGATGGTGTACTGGTGGAACTCCGAAATAAAAGAACTGAGGAAAAAATGCATGGCAGCGCGAAGAGCAGCGCAACGTCGCAGAAGAAGAGGGGATGCGGAAACGTACCAGGCTCTACAATTAATCTTCAAAACGGCAAGGAAAACACTAAGACTAGCAATTAAAAGCAGTAAAAGACGGAGCTGGGAACTGCTACTCCGCTCAATCGAAGCTGACCCCTGGGGACTGCCCTACAGGATAGTCACCAAGAAACTCGGAGGCAGGCAGCCGATCCCAGGACTGGCGTGTTCGGAGAGGATGAAGGAGATAGTATCGACACTATTCCCTACTCATCAGCGAAGGCAAATAGAACCCCTGCAGGTAGGCGAGCGAACCATCGATCGTTTCACCATAGAAGAGTTGGAGGAAGCTAAGTTACGGCTCCAGCCTGGAAAAGCACCCGGACCGGACAACATACCAAACGAGATACTCAGAGCGGTGATAGAAAAATGGCCTGAATTGATGTTAGAGACATTTAACACATGTCTCTACCGAGGGGTGTTCCACGAACGATGGAAAAACAGAAATTGGTCCTGCTACGCAAGGGGGACAAACCGCTGGACGAACCATCTTCGTACAGGCCTATCTGTCTCCTGAACAATATGGGGAAGATCTTGGAGAGATTGTTGTTGAATCGACTCGAGAAGTATATTGACGACAACGGGGGTCTGTCCCAGCGGCAATATGGTTTTAGGAAAGGTAGATCAACGGTTGACGCTATCGCGAGCGTAATCGGCACTGCGAAGCAGGCAAAACAGGGGAGTTGGAAGACAAAGGGTTTCTGTGCTCTAGTAACGCTAGACATCAAGAACGCCTTCAACTCGGCAAGGTGGGACGTTATCATGCGAGCTTTAGAAAATAGGGGTATTCCGGAGTATATAAGGCTAATGATCAGCAACTACTTGAGTAACAGAACCCTCATCTACGAGACGGAAGATGGCGAGGTCGAGTACGAGGTGACATCAGGCGTCCCACAGGGATCGGTACTTGGACCCTTCCTGTGGAATATCATGTACGACGATCTACTAAACCTACGTCTACCGGGAGACGCGATTATCGTTGGATTCGCCGATGACGTCGTGGTATTGGCCACGGCGAAAACTTCGAGCACCCTGGAGACCATTACGAACGAGTGCCTCCGGCGCACCAGCAACTGAATGACAGAAAATGGATTGCAACTGGCAGTGCAAAAAACAGAGGCTGTACTGGTAACGGACAAGAGGATATTTACCCCCCCAAATATTATGTTGAAGGGACAGGTTATACCTTGGTCTAGGGCGGTTAGGTACCTCGGAATCCAGATAGACAGTGAACTTCGGTATGTCGCACACGTCATCAAGGTAACTGAGAAGGCGGCAGCGACGGCAGCCAGCCTAGCAAAGCTAATGCCAAATATTGGAGGACCTAAAGAGGAGAAGAGAAGATTGCTTAACAGCGTCATTCACGCGCAGATCCTCTACGGCGCGGAAATATGGTCAGAGGCTGCGGACAAGGTCGGAGCGAAGCGAAGGCTGGCGTCCGTACAGCGGCGGAGTGCCCTTAGGGTAATATCAGGGTATAGAACGATCTCGGAGGGAGCAGCCGTTGTCCTGGCGAGCACACCTCCAATCGATTTGCTGATTCGCGAGAAGCGGGAGATCTATGACGAACTTAGCCAATACGACGGAAAGCAAGAAAAGGAGCAGGCCAAAGACGGAGCCAAGGAAAGAGCACGCCAGAGGCTGATGAAGAGGTGGCAGGCCCAGTGGGACTCTGACACATCGGGGCGGTGGACGCACCGGCTAGTCCCCAACATAGGGCTTTGGTACGACCGCACCCATGGGCGAATGGGTTACTATCTCACCCAGGCGCTCACAGGTCACGGCTCCTTCAATGCGTACTTGGAGAGGTTTAAGAAAAGAAATGATGCAGAG
>CAXAOA010000025.1:0-87677 GCA_963970395.1 Ephialtes manifestator | reverse complement strand
CATACTCAGGACCATACAAAACTCCGAACGATTGCACGAACTCTTTTAAAAGGGATTCGGCATAATCTATTTGTTTTGGATCTGATTTATTACTGAGTATGCGAAGAGCAACGTGTAATTTCAAAAAGTGGCGGTAAAGTTTCTTTAACAAAATACCTCTTAATACTACTACACCCACGTAGAGCATAAACAGTCGGAGCTCGGTAGCTTTCCAGTGACCAATATTGTGAATTTCTTGTGGTTTTCGTGCGAATTCAACTGGTATGTAAGGTCGCAGAGCAATGAGAGCTGCTGAAATTTCCTTTATCTGGTTCTCAGACAGACGGACTTTCTTTCGAAGCGGTCCTTTGATCCATAGATGAATTAGTTTTTTCATACATCCGATACAACAGAGATGCATGTATTCCAGAGGAACCCTCGATACCATGCCAAAATTTGGGATGTCCAAAAGAATGGTCGAGCCATTGTGAAAATCTTCATCAGTTTGTTCTAGAAAACTCTGATCTGTTCTCTTCAACCTATCAGTTTCTGGAAATGTCATACGCCTTTGCACGTAAGATCCTTCAGTAGTACACTTTGTGCAACTACTGTAGCCTCCATGACCCTTGGTAGATGATACGAATGACTTCGCAGGCGCATCACAGATCATCGAATGTATTTTAACAGTATAACTCCTACTGTTGTGCATTAATCCGTTATTAATGAGAGCTTTTGCTTCGATCACAAAGTGTTTTAAAAATTCATTCGCTGATGCAGGCTTACGCTTACCGTAATAACAACCAATACAAAAGACGTAACTGGAAGGAACAATGCGGGCTAAAATTGGCCAGAATTGATTCGTTCCTGACTGTGTGAGAGGTAAACCATCAATAGAAATTTGAACTTCAATATTCAAGCTGTCTATGTGGCGAAATTTATTTAAGTACTGTTCAATACCACGCTGCAGACCTAGATGACAGTAGACTCCAGGATTCATTTCAATTACGTTGTTATTCCTCGGTGTTGATAAAAGTGTTTTAGCATTTTTCGGTAAATCTTTGTGACAGGGATGTCTCCTTAACAGCTTCAATAAGTCTGTAGTAGCAGCGTGGGATACCCTATTTCTCACTGCCCAGTCGGCTAAAATTGGCGCGGACACTCTTGTCTGCGTGTCTGGAGTGTTCCAAAATGCGGAATTGATAGGATGATCGTCTATTTCTGTTAACAAAAAGCTTTCTTGCATTTCTGCGGGTATCGAATCTCCCATATCATGTTCTTCGTTCTTCTCCATTTCTTCATCCTCGACAAGTAAAATGTCATCTCCCGGTTCTTTCATTGCCGTGAAATTAGAGTTGGGTTCGTTACTTCCAAATACCGTACTGTCTCTATTTATCGGAATTTGTTCAGATTCGACGGCTTCAATACGCCGTTTTTTACACAAGCGGTTGAAGTACTTGTTCGACATATCGCACAATGCTTTTCTTGTCGCCATAATTCTCTTGAATTTACTCTATAAATGACATAAAAACATCGAAATGCGAATACAGAATCGAATAAAACTTCTATATTACACAAATAAATTTCCTTAACGAAAGAACAATGTTATGGGTTTTCCGATATGTTTTGTATTGTTGATAAAAAAACTAAACAACTGGGTTTTATCCTTTGGTGCATTTTCCTAATAAGGTAATAGGTACTTAATGAAAGTTAATATTTTTTACTTTACGCTAGAAAAAAGTGCTTGACAATATGCTTATCAATATTTTTACTATTGAACTAAGTTATATCATGACATTTTTTTTCATATTATTTTTGTCGAAACTGTGTTTTTTGCTTAAGGGAACTGAGACACCTAAAAATCATGAAAACAAAACGTTGCAGCAATTGCACACATTACACTTTTTACCTTGACAAAAATTACTACTGCACAAGCACACAAAATGGAACATTTTATGTAAGTGGAACTTTTTTTAGTAGCTAAGATCATCGAAGCAAATATTTTTTAAATATTATGCACTTGTCGTAGATTTCAGGTTGCACTGATGGACCAAATAAATCATGCAAGGATAATTCTCTTTGAGGGAATACTGTCCAGACCAAGTAAGAGAATTTCCATTTGAAGATCTTTGGCAGAAAATATACTTTCTTTTGTACTAAACTTTTCCTTGGCAGTAATTTTCTAAACAAATTTCCTTGCAACTTCTACGAAAGATTTTCAAATAAAACCTCCTACACTCGGACCAGACCAAGTCTTTCTACGAATAAATTTATCCTTGTGGAACCAATATGGTCCATCGGTTCAAACTAAAATCTATAAGGGCAAAATATATCTTTGCAGCAATGAACTTGGCTTCCAAAAAAATTCTACTTACAAAAATGTTTCATGTTGCTTCCTCATACAAAAAACTTTGTTTTCGTGAAAATTATTATTATTTATTCAGACTTTCATATCAGTAAACTCAATATGGTCTAAAACGTGGAGAAAAGTTATATAGAAAAAGTGTCAGGATGTGTATGTGTGTGGGTGGCTGTCAAATACAGTATCAAAATAAATAAGTGAAATTTACTACTTTATCGATTTCGATCAAATTCAGTAAGTGCCAGAGGTTGCACTACTCTGATAAAGTTTTGTGCCAAGTTTCAGCCCGATATCTGGCAATTTATTCGAGTTAGAGTGAGAATAGACATTTGTCAAAATCTTAAAAATCTGATGAATAAAAAACCCTTCGACCGATTTTTATGAAATCTATACCAATAAAACATTTGGCTGTACTGTATATGGCACAACAATTTGAGACGATTCGATTTCTTTTCTAAACAATTTTTCTCAATGATTTTGATCATTTTAATATACGGGCATAAAAATTGAAATAAAACTTTTTTCATTAAAACAAAGTTTTCTCTATAAGGAAGCAAAATCCAGTAAAAACCGCAGGTGCTCTTTTCAGTGATAATAAGAATATTAAAAAAATACTAGGGAAATTGGAGAGGGTCAAGTTTTATCCTATGTGAATTAGTATGGAATGTCTCAAATATATTATTTTATCTAAAGGTCCTATGAAAGGTCTCCTTTATCTTGAACTTATGCCGAAGCATAAAGATCTGGATTTTCTATGTTATTTTTCAAAGATATATGTTTGGTTCCATAGGACTCCTTCTGCGAGCATTCAGGTGCGCCAATAATTTATGTGCATTGATTATTAAAACTTCGTGTTTTAATTGGGATTGAAATAAAAAGAAAAATAACATTTTATATCGGTCGAAACTATGCACACAAGTAACACATTTTCTCAAATTCTAAATCCAAACTACTTTTTCCTTAATAAAATGATTATACTATAATAGCGTCACATTAAATGTCATCAGATTCTTATGTTTCTTTGATATACGAATGAAAAATGTAATGAAATTAAAAATATAGAGTACTTACAGATTGGTAGGTTATGGGATCGAAATTTCCAAGACAGCCAAGATTTTCCAAGCGGTAATGCTCGCGATAATATTTAATAATGTTCCCGATAGCCAAGACTTTCCAACATGAACACTCCAATCAATTTGGTCTCAGTTACACGAAAATCTAGAATAAACACAACTGTCTGTAACAATGAACAATACCGGCCGGTACGACGAGAACATGGCTGGCGGTTTTACCACTTTGGAGATTGAGAATATAGCTGGAAGTATTATTCGTAGAGAGAAAATTTATATTGACCGTTATTGTGAACAATAATAGGGACTCGCTTGTCTTATATCTCGTCCGATCCACTAATAGAGACGCGATTATCATTAATACAAAATTAACGCGTGCGTCGGACATGAAGAAACATTAGGTAATGGCTGCCGCATCGATCGGCGTCACCCGTCCATCGATTTGCTACAGACAAGAACGTCGCTGATTGGCGGATTTTTCGCGGCATTTTTTAACGTGGCAGTAGCAATGTGATTTGCGCTACTGTGAATGATTTTACAATTCATTGCGAAATAATTTTAAAAATTGTTTAACGAACTTTTTGAATTTCTTTTTATCAAATGGAATCGCTGATTTTTTAGAATACATATGACTTTTTAAAATAATTTTAGTTCGATTTCGACATTTCCATTTGCGAGAATTTTATAAGGACTTTCTTATTATAGTATTCATTCAATGATCCTGAAATATTTCGAGTTTAAGGTAATGTGCTACTGCTCGGTTTGTGATAAAAACTGTAAAAGTTTGTTTTCGGCCACAATTGATCTTTTGGGCAAAAATCGAGACCGATTTACTGCGGTTCTAAATTCTACTGAAAACCTTTGTTGTTTTGTATGCAAAATATCAACTGTGGTCGAGACGCTTTGGGAAAATTCAACTATCTTTCACGCACTTATAGGGATCTGGGAGAGGCAGACGACGTGTAGCACGTCTTAACATGAACCCTTTCTATAAAAACAAAACCAATTTTGTAACACATTTTCTCAAATTCTAAATCCAAACTACTTTTTCCTTAATAAAATGATTATACTATAATAGCGTCACATTAAATGTCATCAGATTCTTATGTTTCTTTGATATACGAATGAAAAATGTAATGAAATTAAAAATATAGAATACTTACAGATTGGTAGGTTATGGGATCGAAATTTCCAAGACAGTCAAGATTTTCCAAGCGGAAGTGCTCGCGATAATATTTAATAATGTTCCCGATAGCCAAGACTTTCCAACATGAACACTCCAATCAATTTGGTCTCAGTTACACGAAAATCTAGAATAAACACAACTGTCTGTAACAATGAACAATACCGGCCGGTACGACGAGAACATGGCTGGCGGTTTTACCACTTTGGAGATTGAGAATATAGCTGGAAGTATTATTCGTGGAGAGAAAATTTATATTGACCGTTATTGTGAACAATAATAGGGACTCGCTTGTCTTATATCTCGTCCGATCCACTAATAGAGACGCGAATATCATTAATACAAAATTAACGCGTGCGTCGGACATGAAGAAACATTAGGTAATGGCTGCCGCATCGATCGGCGTCACCCGTCCATCGATTTGCTACAGACAAGAACGTCGCTGATTGGCGGATTTTTCGCGGCATTTTTTAACGTGGCAGTAGCAATGTGATTTGCGCTACTGTGAATGATTTTACAATTCATTGCGAAATAATTTTAAAAATTGTTTAACGAACTTTTTGAATTTCTTTTTATCAAATGGAATCGCTGATTTTTTAGAATACATATGACTTTTTAAAATAATTTTAGTTCGATTTCGACATTTCCATTTGCGAGAATTTTATAAGGACTTTCTTATTATAGTATTCATTCAATGATCCTGAAATATTTCGAGTTTAAGGTAATGTGCTACTGCTCGGTTTGTGATAAAAACTGTAAAAGTTTGTTTTCGGCCACAATTGATCTTTTGGGCAAAAATCGAGACCGATTTACTGCGGTTCTAAATTCTACTGAAAACCTTTGTTGTTTTGTATGCAAAATATCAACTGTGGTCGAGACGCTTTGGGAAAATTCAACTATCTTTCACGCACTTATAGGGATCTGGGAGAGGCAGACGACGTGTAGCACGTCTTAACATGAACCCTTTCTATAAAAACAAAACAAATTTTGTAACACATTTTCTCAAATTCTAAATCCAAACTACTTTTTCCTTAATAAAATGATTATACTATAATAGCGTCACATTAAATGTCATCAGATTCTTATGTTTCTTTGATATACGAATGAAAAATGTAATGAAATTAAAAATATAGAATACTTACAGATTGGTAGGTTATGGGATCGAAATTTCCAAGACAGTCAAGATTTTCCAAGCGGAAGTGCTCGCGATAATATTTAATAATGTTCCCGATAGCCAAGACTTTCCAACATGAACACTCCAATCAATTTGGTCTCAGTTACACGAAAATCTAGAATAAACACAACTGTCTGTAACAATGAACAATACCGGCCGGTACGACGAGAACATGGCTGGCGGTTTTACCACTTTGGAGATTGAGAATATAGCTGGAAGTATTATTCGTGGAGAGAAAATTTATATTGACCGTTATTGTGAACAATAATAGGGACTCGCTTGTCTTATATCTCGTCCGATCCACTAATAGAGACGCGAATATCATTAATACAAAATTAACGCGTGCGTCGGACATGAAGAAACATTAGGTAATGGCTGCCGCATCGATCGGCGTCACCCGTCCATCGATTTGCTACAGACAAGAACGTCGCTGATTGGCGGATTTTTCGCGGCATTTTTTAACGTGGCAGTAGCAATGTGATTTGCGCTACTGTGAATGATTTTACAATTCATTGCGAAATAATTTTAAAAATTGTTTAACGAACTTTTTTAATTCCTTTTTATCAAATGGAATTGCTGATTTTTTAGAATACATATGACTTCTTAAAATAATTTTAGTTCGATTTCGACATTTCCATTTGCGAGAATTTTGTAAGGACTTTCTTATTATAGTATTCATTCAATGATCCTGAAATATTTCGAGTTTAAGGTAATGTGCTACTGCTCGGTTTGTGATAAAAACTGTAAAAATTTGTTCTCGGCCACAATTGATCTTTTGGGCAAAAATCGAGACCGGTTTACTGCGGTTCTAAATTCTACTGAAAACCTTTGTTGTTTTGTATGCAAAATATCAACTGTGATCGAGACGCTTTGGGAAAATTCAGCTATCTTTCACGCACTTATAGGGATCTGGGAGAGGCAGACGACGTGTAGCACGTTTTAACATGAACTCTTTCTATAAAAACAAAACCAGATCTTGAGGTTGTTCAACTATTTTTTACAATTTAAGAAATTAGAAAAATTGAAAAAAAAATCTTAATAATCATGTATACGGAAATATCAGCGAATTCACTTTGCATTAGAAAAAAGTTATCTAAATGTTCAGTAAACTATGTTTTTTACTACTTTCCTAATAATTCGTCTGTATCCGTATCGTCTGTTTTCGCGTATCCCAAACACTCTGGACATGAATCGCATGGAGAGGTATATTTCTCGATGTTTACTTTGCATATGCGTAGCAGGGAGACGAAATACATCGAGTACGCGAAAGAAGTCATTGCACATCACATTGTTTGAATCATAATATGGGACGAGCGAGGATAATGACGACTCTTTAATGTGTAACTGTATGGAAATGCAATATTGTATCTATAAATCCTATGAAACTCCTAATTTATCAATAACTCGCATTACGAAGAAACGACATGGATTTTCTTCGATCCTTTTTGCATATATATCAAGAGTCGCGGTAGCGACGCGACGCCAAGTTAAATAAGAAATTAATGTTGCCTTCATACGACGATTCGTTCTTCTGATCTTGACTGGACGGGCTGTTACTCCTGACTTGATTTTCATTATTTTAATGTAATACACTCCCCATGCGAGAGTTCAGAAATATTAATAATTTCGGTATATTAATTATTTAACTCTCGTCTCTCTATTGGGATTCAGGTGAAAAGAAAAATTTATTTTTGATATAGGATAATACTATTTACATGGCCAGCACGTTTTCTCAAAGATTTTGCAATTTGAGGATATCGCTGAAAATATTATTCGTAGAAAGAAAATTTATAAGTAACATTACTCGGGAGAATAAGAAGAACACGCTTACCTCGAAGTCCCGTCCAATTCATGAATGAAAAACTCAATAGCTCGTCGATAAAGAATTAACCTGCTACAACGTGTACGCGACGTTCGTAAGAAAATGTTTGGGTAATAACCGTCGCCTCATCGATCGGCCAAAGTTGTCCATCGATTCGTTACAAATAAGAATGTGTCTGATTGGCTAGTTCTTTGTACCGATGTTTGCTAGCGCCGGTATTGGTCGGTCAAGCAGAAATTAAAACACTAAACCTACTCTACACTAGACAAGCGAGCGTCAATATTTCATAACGGCTGCTGCAACGTTTACTGTGCCTTTTTTTAGTACAAAAAAAACTTTTGTTTACTAAGTTTTTTCTTACTTTTTTTTAGTAAAAAAAAACACTACAAAAAGGTGCCACTGAATAATCGCAAAACGCAAAAATCTGCCTTGGGAAAAATTTAATGACCGCAGGGTTACATAGTAAGGGCTGGCCAGAGTGTGGAATTTGCAAATGCGGAGTTGGTTAAAAAATGCATAACTTCGAACCTACAAGACCAAGCGATAAATATGTAACTAATTCTCTCTTCAAAGTTACCTGTATTCAAAGGAAAAAGATATGTGATCTCCGTAAAATAGTCGACTAAGAATGTCGACGACCATTTGACGCCGTAAATGGGAAATAAAAAAAGCGGTTTAGGCACCTCAGCATTATTTTTTTTTTTTTTTTTTTACATGAACGTTTGATGTTAGTGCGAATTTAAAATAAAATAGTTTTTTTTTTGGACACACCCTAATCAAGAGACGCGGTAGCGTCTCAACGTCAAGTATACTATCCGGAGGAAAATCATATTTTATGAATCTTA
This sequence comes from Ephialtes manifestator, assembly GCA_963970395.1. Taxonomy (NCBI): domain Eukaryota; kingdom Metazoa; phylum Arthropoda; class Insecta; order Hymenoptera; family Ichneumonidae; genus Ephialtes; species Ephialtes manifestator. Next base: position 79,245 of record CAXAOA010000025.1, on the reverse strand, counting down.
AATTACATGAATAACGCACAAAGTTTCTATATCAGATTAACAGAATACGAAATAGTATTATTTTTATTGACAAATCCGTATCGCAGAAACACATGGATAAGAGATTTGGATAAGAACTGTAGGATGTTTTAGTCGATACCACTTATTAGTGAGTTTATAACACATTATTGCGATGCTGGGAAATTTGCCATTAATAAGTATTTAAAAAAAAAAGTATTTCATCACGTTCAAATCCAATCATAATGGATCAAGACAATAGCAATTTACTTATAATAACATATGATATTCGTTCAGAGATGAAGGAATATCGTATTAATACGTGGTTATTGCGATTATAATTCTACTTAACAGATACGATATATTTAAAACTTTACTTACCGTAGATACAATATTTAACGAAACTACTTATTACCAATTACGATACTTTAAAAAGATTACTTACCAGATACTATATTTCATACCGCCAGTTTTCAACTTTTTACAACGCGTTATCGACTACGTTCGGAATCAATCGCGGCTTCAGGTTATCACTCTGAATATAATCCAGATTGCAGGAGAGCACTACTTGTGTGCCACGATGTGTCCCTTAGAATCGTGGCAATTTATATTTTTGTAAATCGTGCATGAATATGAACCGATCAAACGAGCTCGCCGACGGCGAGCGAAGTTCGATCGGAATTATGCGAAGACGTCTCGTTCGAAGATGATTTCTGATGTAATAGCGTCAGCTATGTCCAAATCCGTGCCACCGCCGCCACGGGGGCGCTTGGGGCGTCGCCGTCGGTTACATCATATTTTTCAGAGTTCTGTCATGACAACGACCAAAGAGTTTTTTCCAATTTAGCTTATTGCATTTTTCTATGAAGATGATTACAGGTATATATAGGGTTATTGATAGGGGGGGAAGTAATCAGTAATCGGTTTCGATGTTTTAATCAGTTCAGGAACTTTAAATTCAATTTTTAATATTGTCAATTGTAATCAAGGCCATAGTTTGTAAACGGTGAGCTATAGTTAGAATCATTAGGGTAATTGATTTTTCCGCTAATTCTTTGAGTTTTTGCTGATTTGAATCTGGTAAAGTGTCTATATATTTAATTACACAGTCCACATCCCATGTGGTCGTGTACTTCGCGCGAGTAGGCCGTTTTTTTAATACTCCGCGCATAAAACGTGTCAGTAATTTTCCGTTTATATTACTTTCGGGAGTGATAAGTACTATAGCGGTTCTGTCGAAGTTCAATTTGTAACTTTTATTAGATTTTGTAACTTTTATTAGATATTCAATGGATGTTCGTTTTACGTCTATTGCAAATGTACAAAACAATACGCAATAGGTACGTCCATAAAATGTTCATTAATGATCCCGCAAATGCAGATAAAAATTGTGTTGCGGTGGACGTCCAGTGGACGTACTCGTATTGGTCACAAAAGGCATCCATTTTTTAATTTTATTGGACATCCAATGGATATTTGTTTTATGTCTATTGCGAATGAACAACACTATACGTAATAAGTACGTCCACGACACGTTAATTACTGATCCCGCAAATGCAGATAAAAATGGTGCTGCCATCGACGTCCAGTAGACGTACCCGTATTGGTCACGAAAGGCATCCATTTTGTAACTTTTATTAGATATTCAATGGATGTTCGTTTTACGTCTATTGCAAATGTACAAAACAATACGTAATAGGTACGTCCACAAAATGTTCATTAATGATCCCGCAAATGCAGATAAAAATTGTGTTGCGGTGGACGTCCAGTGGACGTACTCGTATTGGTCACAAAAGGCATCCATTTTTTAATTTTTATTGGACATCCAATCGATGTTTGTTTTATGTCTATTGCGAATGAACAACACTATACGTAATAAGTACGTCCACGACACGTTAATTACTGATCCCGCAAATGCAGATACAAATGGTGCTGCCATCGACGTCCAGTAGACGTACCCGTATTGATCACGAAAGGCATCCATTTTGTAACTTTTATTAGATATTCAATGGATGTTCGTTTTACGTCTATTGCAAATGTACAAAACAATACGCAATAGGTACGTCCACAAAATGTTCATTAATGATCCCGCAAATGCAGATAAAAATTGTGTTGCGGTGGACGTCCAGTGGACGTACTCGTATTGGTCACGAAAGGCATCCATTTTTTAAATTTTATTGGACATCCAATGGATATTTGTTTTACGTCTATTGCGAATGAACAACACTATACGTAATAAGTACGTCCACGACACGTTAATTACTGATCCCGCAAATGCAGATAAAAATGGTGTTGTCATCGACGTTCAGTGGACGTACACGTATTGGTCACGAAAAGCATCCACTTTATAACTTTTATTAGATATTCAATGGATGTTCGTTTTACGTCTATTGCAAATGTACAAAACGATACGTAATAGGTACGTCCACAAAATGTTCATTAATGATCCCGCAAATGCAAATAAAAATTGTGTTGCAGTGGACGTCCAGTGGACGTCCTTGTATTGGTCACGAAAGGCATCCATTTTTTAAATTTTATTGGACATCCAATGGATGTTTGTTTTATGTCCATTGCGAATGAACAACACTATACATAATAAGTACGTCCACGACACGTTAATTACTGATCCCACAGATGCAGATAAAAATTGTGTTGCGGTGGACGTCCAATGGATGTAAACTTATCGGTCATTGAAGGCATCCATTTTAAAACTTTCAATGGACATCTAACGGATGTTCGTTTTACATCCAACACGAATATTTGATACGAGATGTAATAATTATGTCCAGCAGACGTTTATTAATGATCCCGCAAATGTTAATAAAAATGGTGCTGCCATCGACGTCCAGTGAACGTAAACTCGTCGGTCATTGAAAGCATCCATTTTATAACTTTCAATGGACATCTAACAGAAGTTCGTTTTACGTCCATCGCGAAAGTTTGACACGAGATGTAATAAGTACGTCCTATAGACGTTTATTAATGATCCTGCAAACGTTAATAAGAATCGTGCTACTGCCGACGTCCAGTGGACGTACACTTATCGGTTACGAAAGGCATACATTTCAGAGCTACCATTGGATGTCCAGTGGACGTCCGCTTTACGTGCAACATGGACGTTTCAGCTGGCACGTAAAGTGAACATATAATGAACGAACTGTGAGTATCCACCAAGAACGTCCAACTGATTGCCTCCCATAGACGTTGAAATGACGTCCATCTTACAGCTTCGAGTAACATCTCGTAGTGGACGTAAGTTATTTGTGTTATGTATGTTCTGTTTTCGTCCATCGAATACGTTCATGCCGACACCACTATTGGACGTATAGTGAACGTAGATATTTTGTCCTTCGTGGATAAAGACATGCGATGGACATATGGACAATATATGGACGTCCACGGGACATCAGGTTCCGTGTGGGTTACAAGCGTGTTTTTGTTAAGCGCAATGCGTTGTAACATTGCATCTGCTGATACTCGCAAAAGCGAAAGCAGCGCGATAAAAAAGGCTAGTTTTTTTTTATTTCGCAGTAATAACGATTGAATGATCTTGTGTTCTCGATTTTCTTAACAAAAAATATCTCCCGTTACACTCCGTTCAACCATACCGGTCTGTCAATGAATATCAAAACTTGAGAAAAAACACAACATTTATGAATCCATGGGCGACTAATTTTTCTATCAATTATTGATTCCATCATTGAATGAAGGTCCCTGAACGGTCCATTTCGTAGCGCAGGATTGGTGACAACTTACAAGCGTGTTTTTGTTAACCGCAATGCGTTGTAACATTGCATCTGCTGATACTCGCAAAAGCGAAAGCAGCGCGATAAAAAAGGCTAGTTTTTTTTTATTTCACAGTAATAACGATTGAATGATCTTGTGTTCTCGATTTTCTTAACAAAAAATATCTCCCGTTACACTCCGTTCAACCATACCGGTCTGTCAATGAATATCAAAACTTGAGAAAAAACACAACATTTATGAATCCATGGGCGACTAATTTTTCTATAAATTATTTATTCCATCATTGAATGAAGGTCCCTGAACGGTCCATTTCGTAGCGCAGGACTTCGTAGTCCAGTGACATATTTTCATTTCGCCGTAAATATTATCGAATAAAATTGGATTCTTAATGTTCTTGTGAAAAGAATGTCTTGTGATTAACTGTTCAATTATACGGGTCTTCGAATGAATGTCACAACTTGAGAATTAAATATAACAACCTCACATTTATACGCGATTAATAATTAATTTAATTTATATTTCATTATTGAATAAATGTCAGTGGACCGCCTAATTCGTAAAGCAGAGTTAGCGATATGATGCAAGTTTTCTTTGAAAAGCTCAATGCATTGTATTATTACACGTGCTAATACTCGCAACGGCGAACAACTTGATCTATATTAAGCGGCGAAAAAGCTGCGATGTGGCGAAGTAAGAATCATTTTACTACCTCATGCTCGAAAATACCCTCCGAAAACACCTTCCGTTCCCTGCGAATGCGTAGCGATAATGGCCCATTGTAGTAAGGCGTGCAGGGAAAATACTCTGTATGCAACGTATCGGTAGTACCGCTTCACGAAGTAACTATACTCGGACCTTGATTCAGTGACGGAAATAAATAATTTATACAATAATTAATCGCGTATGATTGCTGTTTATTCTCAAGTCAGACTGTCAGATTCATTGAAAGGCCGTTACAATTGAACGGATTATTCCAATATATATTTTAACGACAAAATAATAAAGAGTGCAAGTCCATTCAATCAAATTTAGTGCGAAATAAAAAAAATATAACCGGACCAGCCGGCTGGGTCAACCCATTGCAGCAAAACCAGATTTGAGGGTTTCACACTCTGCACTTGATCCAGAGCAGTCTTCATTGAATCAAGCGCAGAGTGTAAAACCCCTAAATCTTTATTTTGATAAAACCGGATGACTCAATCGGTTGGTGCAGTAACATTTTTTTTTTATTTCGCAGTAAATTTGGATCGTTCGGAGACGCATTGGGTTATCCATCTCCTATCACCGTATCGTCGCATCGTCGCACTGAGCAGGTTATGACACCTCGCTGTCAGCTGACGTCCGCGCGAGTTTCACTTTGATACTTATTAACGTGAAACTCGTGCGAACTTCGCCGAACTTCGACAAATGACAATAGCACACACACACGGATAACCCGAGAACTGTCAAGTCCAGGCATTAATGAATAGCACTGTACAATACGTTGTTATTTACAGGCAACATACCCGTGATCTCATATTCGGGATTACTTAGCATCTCCGTGAGTTTTTCGCGTGTCGATACAACCGTAGTCTGCCGTAAATTCTCCCTTTGTCCAAACTTGCCCCAAAACGAATTAAGGCATAATTTAGCTACAGATCGTAAACCAGGGTTTTTAGTTATACTGTCACGGTTGAGTTTAATACCTTCCGCGCTCTCAAAAGATGCTATGTAACGTTGTTGCGCCTGATCATCGTTTAAGCAATTTTCAGGCCAACCACTGGCCTCTTGTTTGATTTTGAGAAATGTATTTATATATTCGACAAATAGACCTCCCTTTTGCGTATTGCGGTTATACTGCTCTACTTCATATTGCCAAATCTCAGATACGTTAATCACTCTATAGCCACACTCAATAGCTTTACGAACCTCGTCGACAACCCACGTACCATTAAACACACGTTCTTCAGCATCTTCATGGGAGTATACATCTTGATTTATAATTTCGCAGCAGCTACGACACAAACCGAATAACAGCCTCTGATGCATTCTCACGGGTAACACAGGATGATAAAGATCTCATGGCGCTAATACCGTACATTTAACAAGTCCCTCGACACGTGACAGATCGGTATTATTGGGCCCTGTTAATGCCATACATTCATCACCCACATATACTTTAGGATGGCCAATAGGATATTTACCGTACTTGCATACATATGGGTACAGTGAGCAAAGGTCAACATATTGTATTTGCTCACCAATCCCTGCATCGTAGAGTGTAACCATATTTTCTGTGCGCCCTCCAAAGAAAGCATCTCGAGGGTTAAGGGGGGTCTCTATAACTAGAGGGTGATTGCGTAAGACATCCCTCATTTGACTGTTCGCTTCTAACATTCGATCGTACTCGCACTCCCAAATTTCCGTTAGTTCGTAACCACTCGTACGAATCCTGTGAGCTATAGCATTAGTTCTCTCAAGACGATCATTCAAGGAAACACCATCGCCCTGTTGGCGATCCCTATTTGTGGCAAAACAGCGCAAGCATCCATGCCAGTAGCAACCATGAAACTGGAACACATGTGCAGTGTTACGATCCTCGTAATAACCGTCTACCAATAGATTTTGGGGTATCTTAAATTCGCGCGAACGTCCGGCATGGATAACATCATGTCCGAGGATGTGTTCCATCCATACGAGCCAAGATACCGCTTTTTTCGATTGATTATGAGCCCACCTGTAACCGCCCGTAGGAATAATACCTATTGTGTTGGTTTTCAAAAAGTTTTTACGAAAAATTTGAAAACAAGCTGACGCTATCGTTGTACTCTCGCTAAAGGGGCAGACGCGACCGCTGTTCATAAACATGGTGCGAAAAACCATACATGCTTGTCTCAAAATCGTGACATCGTTCTTGCAGTAGCTTACGATTTCTTTCGAAATATCAAAAACGTAATCGGCGGCTCTCATTTCACTATACCACGCAGAGAAACGTTTACGTTCCGCTACACTCATAGTGTCAGGAGAGTACGAGATGACGGGAGGCATTTCTCCGACATAGTTTTGATTTTCAGGCCTATTGAACAGGTGAGGAAAATAACCCTTAGCAGCGACTTCATTTAGGCCGAAGGCTTTTGGTAATGCACTTAGAGGCATATGAAAGTAATGCAGACTATCGAGAAATACAAGTTTCCCGAGCCTCATAGTTATAATTTTTGTACCGTTCATTATCAGACTAGGCAGCTGTGTTTTTTTCTCTTCGATTAAATAGCGCAAAATGAACTGCGCATCAAAACCACCTGCATTATGAGCTATTAGCACAGTTTGCGAAAAACCCTCGATCTCCTGCATTCCGAGCTCCACAAGTTGACGTACGACGTCTTCCTTGAATATAAATTCATGCATGCCGCAGTGTTCACATGTTTCTGTAATAGAGCCGCTATTACAACAGTACGTACAAATACGCTGCGCTACGCAGAGATTGGGTTTGTGTACGAGTGTATCAGGATCACCTTCTACAGCTGTACACTGCTGTGTTTCGAAGTCATAAAAAATAAAAATCTTTTCCCTTGTTGTAGACGCTGTGAAGGAATTTCCCTACTGGGACTCACAACCCCGGCTCTCCATCCTCAGCCCCAACCACGCAACTCGAAACCCTAACAAAATTAACAAATCCAAAAATACTAGATAGCCCGCATGGCTCAACAAATCTTAAATTACGCAACCAAAAGAAAATAAAAGGACAGGTTAATCTCAGACCCCTCTCACCGACGGCTGGACGCCAGGTACCGAAATACCACCGAATTACTTCGACTTATATTGCCGTCGGTAAGAAAGATCCCAATACGAGTGGTCGAGCGAGGAAGCGGTGAAAAGCCACAAGGCACGCGACTAACTCAGGCTCCGCGAGCTGATATATGGTAGAGGGGCTGGTCGAAATAAGCGAGGTGACAAACATGAAGATTCTGGGGAATTATTGGGTTTATTATAAATTTCCCGGGCTGCACTCGACGTTAGTCGAGGCGCAATCCGCTTATAATTTTGATGGACATTACTGAGAACCATAAGGTAACGTGGACTCGATATAAAATAAAGCAAAGGAGCGAAACGAATACGCGGAATAACGGGATCTCGGAAAGGTAGCTCCAAAGCGACACGCCGGTTTGAAATTCGGATTAGCAGTCAATAGTGGTCAAGAGAGCGACGTAATTAAAATAAGTAATTAAGTCAATAACCGAAGTCCAAGAGCCCTAAGGGAGACCGAACGATATTTAACATTTACGTAGCGAGAACAGGAGATCATAGACCGCCGACTAAGAAGGGCAATACAATATCGACAAGAATAATCGCGAAATATAAAATAATGATAATCATGATAATAATAGTTCGGAGGTAGCATAACGTGCAAAAGAAAGGAAGGTTATTACCAATAATAATCGCGAAATATAAAAGTACGGATAATAATAATAATCGATCGGAGGTAGCCTGAATCACAAAAGTAATTACCTAATGTTGAAGATGGTAATCGCGAAAGATAAAATAGTAATAATAATGATAAGATAACGGAGGTAGCATAACGAGCAAAGAAATTAATGATATTCATAATGAGGATCGCGAAATATAAAAAAATAATGATAATAATAATATATCGGAGGTAACATAATTGGCAAAGACGTAACTCATGTTGACCATGATAATCGCAAAAGAAAGTACAGGTTAATAAAGGTAATCAACCGCTAGTAGGCCACTTTGGAACGGAAAACGAAATTATATAATGAATTAAAGTTATAACTTAAGAGGACCGTCAATCATCTGAAGGAAGGGAGCGACAGATACATCTCGAGTCATCGTATGGTTACAAGCACAACGATACATAACTATAAGGTAGCAGGCTTATTGCGAGAGAACGAGCCAAAGACAATAGGCGCAACATAATAGAACATAGGTAGCACAACCGAAAGTAGGGATCGAATTCGACATATAAAATCTCACGGGAATATAATATAACGGAAACTAAAATATGCGAATGCTCGGACACTTCTACGAAAGATAGTAACGAGCAGCGAGCGAGGTAGCGTGAATCCGAACAATACGCGCGCGATGTAAACATCCCGGCGTACCGCGCGACCTTCAGCGCAACACCCCGGCCGGCTACCAGAGAGCTACAAAATTTATCCTACGAAGTGAAATATTCACTCGTAATGCCCCAAAAATAAAGTATTCGGAGAACCATACTAATTAATTAACTAATAACTCGAATTTATTAAAGATAGTGAATTTAAGAAAGAAATCGCACCGGAAGATTATTGAACCCGAAAAGTGAACATAATAAGAAATATCTCAAATAATTACTGTAACACAAAACAACGCAAACAATATCTCCCGGAACACGATAAAATTATAGAACGATAAAAGAATTAATCGACCAATTTTTGGTCGAGGACTCTTGGCGATTGAGCGACTCGCGGCCTTGGTGAGTTTTCATACTGACTCATAACAAAAATACAATAAAATAGAATAAAACTTACTCACAGGGCCGAATCAATCAATCATAAAAGAATCCTCGACTCACAGCAGTAAATGGGAGGGCGGCGTCTCACCGGAATCTCGTTGTCTCTCGTCGGTGTCGATGGCACGTGGTGATCGCCGATTGTAATCGATGTACTCGGCACAGAGATTCACGCGGAAGTCCTGTCTCGAAGACGGCGCGTGCCGTCGATCCATGGTCACCACTCCGCCCACTTGCCGGCTACCGCTGGCGCACGCGCTCGGGTGTAATAACTGCGTGGACGCTGAGCTCCGCGGATGTATTGCGAGTCTCGCGTTTGACGCGCAGTTCAAATTGAATTGCGTGCAATTCCGCAGTGTCGTGTGGGCGTATGTCGTCTCTATCCCTGTTTCCCTCCAGTTTCTTAAGGCAGCAAATTAATGCTGGAGTGCGGGTGTCTTCCCCTCGGATCCGGTGGCTGCGTTAGAAGAGTGGGGGGTCCCTCACGCCGGAAATCGTGGCCACGATGCTTCAGCGATTTTGGACCCTCAACTTAGGAAAGCGCAACACTGCAATTTAACTCTTCCTTCGTTGCTCCTAGACCCTTTCTTAGTGGGGCACCGGGGTGGCCGGACCGCGACAGTCCGAACTCCAGGGGATGGTCCAGCGCCAGGCTGGGAAGTCGTAGGGAGGCGGGTGGCACGGTAGTATATTGGCCTTTTTTCCAGCGCGCTCCCTTGGCATCCATAATCCACGGACACAGATGTTCGGTGCCCGCCTGCGACTCTGATAAACAGCGTCTAAAAATCCAAAACTGGAGTTTCGAGCGAACCTTCAAGCCTCAACGTCCAAAATCCAAAATCCAAATAACTCCAATAAATACTCGAAATTCCTCGGTGTAGAGAGCGAATGGAAACATCGAAGAGAGCGACAGATAACGACATGCGCGAGCGGCGAGAGCGTGGGCGTTACGTAGCGTTTTGCAGGCGGAGCGTCAGTCCCTCGGTGGTAGTTGGCTGATGGGGTGAGACTCCGAAGATCAGGGAACAAGATGGTCGCAAAATAATACGAAAATAACTTAACAATAATTATCTAACTAATGAAACGCGGATTAATACAATCTTAAGGTAGCTAAAACGAAATTAATAAAGAGAGCGAGACAGAGAGCGACTTCCGGTGATGACCTGTCGATGGTAAAGCGAACGTGCACCGACTCGAGGGTCGTAAATCCGACACTCCTCGCCGTTTACACTTCGCGCAGGTGGCGTGGCAAAAAAATCACGTCACAACGCTAAGACCGAATTCATGAAACACTGATGGTTATACGGTTGATTGGATTTGCATGTATTACAGAACCCTACGCCACACACATGTTTTTTCTTACTTAGTGGTCTTATAGAGCGAAAGCAATTGCGACAAAGCTTAAGAGACTCGCAAACGGTTTTTACTCTACAACCTCTCCGCACTTCAGCATGTCTATGATTACGTAAACACTCCTCTCCGAAGAAATTTCGATTACAGGCGTCACATTTGATTGTGTCGACTGCACTCGTGTTACATGGTGGTGACCGCAAGCAGCGAGGGCATTTCTTTTTCAAACACCGGTGATTTTCCTGACGATAGCGAGCGTTACAGGATGTACAAAAATTTATGCTACCGACAGCGCCTCTGAGATTTAGAATCGGTTGAAAGTGATGTGAGCGCTCGTAATACAAGATGTTCAACGTATGCTGAACTGCTCCTACAGCATCCAAAACTCTTTGCGTACCATTAAACAAGGGCCTTTCGCGACGTCCTAAAGTCAGAAATTCATAAACCACAATAGCAATTTTCTCCCTCAGTAGGTAATCCTGATAGAGAGAGATTTCCCTCATGCCGCAACCGTTTCGCGGGACGTTATCGCCGGCGTTTCTTGTCAGTTCTAACGCTGTCTCTTTTTGAAATGAACTATTAATTTGTCTGATACGTTGCCAGTTAGCGTGCAAAGAGCCTGTACGTATTTCACCCCTCTCGGCGTAAGCACGGGCTGCTACGAGTGAACGTGGTAAGCATAAGTTATCAGTGTTTCGAATCGTTAAAATGGATTTTTTTGATACGCCTTCGTGCGTTAAGCCCTTTCTGCCTCGGCCCTCAACGCCTCTAACAATACACACTTTTATATTACACGTATCATCGATATTAAAGGCCGCTGAGCTTTGTGCTACGCTATTTATTAATAGCCATATATCTTCAAAAGCATAATCGCGAACGGGCCGAAACGAAAGCCATACAGGTCCGTGAGCAAGACTACTTGCCGTAAATGAAATACCTCCATAATCACCGCCCTCACAGGAACTGGTAATATAGGTTAGAAGATCGCGAAAAGCTCCTTTGAGCCAGGCCATGACGTTGTATCCTGGTGGTGGTGGTCTAATACGCAGCATAGTCTCGTGTCCTCGTAACTTGAAGCGTTTAAAATAGCGCTGTGTAGCTTGAAGAATAGTGACTCTGTCACCAGATGGACGTATATCTCCAAACGCTTCATTACGTAGATTGCGTCGCGGCCGACCAGCCCCCGTCTGCATGTCTGTAATATAAAGAAACCATAAGTATCTGAATGAAATTGTAAAAACGTAAATGGGGAAAATGCTAATAAAAGTACCTCGTGAACACATTAGTCTGATAACGGAGCTTTTGATGAATACCCTAACATAAATAAGTATGATTATTACGCTATGTTTCTGATTGAGTATAGTTGTATGATTTTTATATACCTGAATCCGACTCTAATAGACGCTGAAACCACTCGTCCAGTCTATCAATAGGTCTTCTTTCCTCTAGCTCAGGGCTTCCAATACCGTCAGGATATAGACCTAGCTGATTTTCAGGAAACGGGTCAGCATATTCTATATCGCTTGCCGAAAGAACATCTTCATGTACGGGTTGTTGCTGTCGCGATGGCCCAGGCATAGAGCCGTCGACACCCATACCCCTATTATGCCTATATATAGCCGCTCCGTCAGTAATATCACTGAATATCAGTGAGGGTTCTGGGACACTTGACACTGTTACTGATGACCATGAGGAATTGTCATCATTACAGACTGAACGGCGTTCGCTTCCTTCTTCGGGATCTTCAGATAATTCATGCTGTCCAAGTTCTTCCGCAAATACGGCAGTCTCATTATCGTCGCTGACGGCAACTTTAGGAACGTCGTTGTTAATTATCCGTAGTCGGTCCTCTTGTTCTTCAGCAATTCGTTCTCCCTCTATAAGGGCTGTCTCTTCATCACTCGAGGCGTCCACAAATTGCCGGTATACTATTATGAAAATTATGTATTAATTTCATTACAATATTTTAGATACTTTTCTCAAAATACTTTAAATTTGGGTTAATATATATAAGAAAATTGTTTATTGTTAAACATAGGTTTTAAAAATTACTTACCTCTTATCTCATCACGAATTCCCCTGACTATTAGCGCTCCTTCAACCCCTCGGCATTGTAATTCCTCAAACACGCACATTAGCACCCGTTGACCCCTTAAAACACCTCTGTTATAGGCTCGCGCAATGGCACGAAGTGGGGCCCACCAAACAATATATCTTAAGCGACTCAAGAGTCTATCAGTCGATAAATGCACTAACGATCCGCGCCATTGATCATTACATCGACGTCGCAAGTGAGCACTGTGCACTATAGCTATACGTAAAAATTCTAAAATACATGTTCTAAGTGTGTGATCTGACATTTTCAATAAAAGCACCAAACTGTCTATACGATGGATGAATTGTAACTGAGAATTTTTTATTCTCAAAGTGTATAAAAAAGATTACCTTGGATCTGCTGTGCCTAGTCACCAGCCCATATCAGTTTCATTCATCATCAGCAGTGCAGTTTGAAGGATTCCACAAACAACGGCATATTTCTTGCAATTCAGCATCTTTAAGCATCTCAAATGCATTAACTAAAGTCTCAAAATTATTGATATAGCAACCGTATTTAAGAATATTAAACGTGTTAGCTAATTACTGGTGCGATTTCAATAAAAATTTAAGAATACTTTCTATGCATCGTTAATATCGTAGAGTGGCCACCCATCCAACTAATGAATATAACAAACATATTTAAGAATATTAAATGTGTTTACTAATTGCAGCTGTAACCTGAATAAGACTTGAGAGGATTTCTATTCAAAGTTAATTCCATAGAACGGGCACCCCTCCATCTAAATTCATAAACTTATGATTATAACAACTAAAGCACATTACAGAGTAAAATTTTTGATAATATGGAAAAGAGGTAAATCACTGTTTTTTCATATACCTTCTAGTACTATGATTGAAATAGTATAGGTCAATTACTGGGTCGTCGGCCCTAGTGGATGACCACTTTTTAGTACGTAATCAGGGAACCCTACTGAATATCCCTAAAAAACAATTTTCACCCTCCGACATCTGGTTCACCCCCTGGAGCTACCAGGGGTAATTCGGTTAACGCTTAAATTAACATGCAACGTATAGGTCATTCACAGGGTCATTGGTCCCAGAGGATGACCATTTTTAAGGGCGTAATCAGGGAGCTCTGGACAACAACCCTAAAAAAGAATTTTCATTCTCCGATGATTAGTTTACTCTGTGGTGTACCCTACAGGTTTGTATAGACCACGCCCTAAAATGATCGATTTTTACTTTGATCATTTCTGCATCTTCTCACTAGAGCTATTCTATACTTTATTTAAAGTATTAAAAAATCACGTTTCTTCAATAGACCATAGCAGAATCTTATAGGAAAAAAAGTAAAACTATTTTTCACCTTATATTTCAAGCTATGAGCAGAGTTACCGACGACTGGAACACCCTCGACAAATAATATAATTAATTAATTAATCTACAGAAACCGTTACCTTCGGACCATGTAGCTTTCTGTAATATCAAGCGTAGACATTTACAGCCGTCGGTAATTTGTAGCTTTCTGCAATATCTGTCGAAGGTCTTTTCAGCTCTCGGTAAACAGATGCACTTCTGTATTACCCTATGAAGGCATTTTCAGTCGTCGGTAATTCTACACATATCTTTAATATAGACAGCGAAAAATAGTTTTTGTTTCAAAACTGATTAACTAAAAGACACGCATTTTTTATTGAATATTAAATTCAATAGACTTTAATAGGATATACAAGTTTAATAGTATCACGGTGTAAAGACACTTATGCTCTTGTGCCTGATTAATTATTTATTTTATACTATTTTTTTTTTTTTTTATATTTATTTATTCTTTCCATGGTATGGCTTCAATTGCCTTTTACCGCCCATCCCACCCTTCCTCCTATCACTCCCTACCCGCACTTCGCTAAGCTAACCTAACTTTCCATGCGGCCGCAGCCGACTTAGCTACACTGTACCGCATTCGCCATGAACACGGGGAAACTGCGGAAAACCCGTGCTGGTACAGACGGCCATATATTTTTCTGGTCTCCCGGTGTATATACGAAAGTAAAGTACTTAAGTGTAGACATCGAGGTCTCAGAAAAACTGACCTCCCGCTCACTGATTGATATGCGTGCCGGTGCACGGCTAAACGGTCACCCATCCAAGTTATGGCCGCAAACAATGCTGCTTAACTCGTGGGACCGCCAGAGCCGTACACCGACCGCACAACCATCAGTGTCGGTTATTTATTTTATACTATTTTTATACTATTTTATTTTAGGGTGTTCAAATGAAATTTTTCTCTTGAAGAACAATCATTTAGAATATGGAGGCTAGAAACATTATTCTCGTATGTTGAAATAATATGCACGTACATTTTCTTCTTCTTAAATGAGCTCTCAGAGAGTGGTCTTTTTTACATTCATCGTCAGAGTAAATCATCCCCAAATGCTGACACGGCGTCTTTGGAAAAACGAGCCGCAAATTGACCCTGAGGACTGCAGCATCTCGCTAATATGTATAATATATCATTAGTCTTGCTTCTGCCCCCAGCACTTAATTATCGCGTCCGAAAGCATTTAAAACGTTTATATTACGCCTAATATTTTTAATAAATTTAAATTACCATAAATAGTTTATAGTGTGTTTAAAATTATTAATAAGTTTTTAGTGGTAAATTAACGTTTAAGACATTTTTTTAGTTATTTTAATACTTCTAAAATGTATCCTCGGTACAATATCGCCGAAATACCGGACGATTTTTATTGTAGTGTAGTTAGTGTGAATAGTTTAACGTCACTAGTGCTTAGACTAGATTATATGTGCGGTGCGTACGCTACATTAGGACAAATTATCAGTGATTTTTACACGATACATAAAGACCAGTGGTCCTTTAGGGACGCGGATGAGGTGGTTTCAGGATTATCGTGGGTTCTAGTATATAACAACGGGCCATCTCATCGGTGCGAGATCGTATATTGTGATGATGACAGTGACACCGCTGAGGTGTTACTCGTTGACGAGGCTCGCAGTGTTCTGTGACCTAAGCCAGCTATATAGGGCACAACCTTTAACCCTGGCAATGCCGGCTCTTGTCATTGAGTGCTCCTTATACGGCTTGGACAGTTTAGATGTGCTTAACCCTCTAGAATACGACGCTCTGGAGCTACTATGCTTAATTCTGCTGAGAGCACCCGGCGAAGAAGTCCCGGTCAACGGTGACGACTTCGGCGAGGAGCAGATTTTTTTAAACAAGGTAGTATTTAGGGCGTCTATAGCGGCCTTTGCCGATAATGTGCCGCGGGTTCGGTTGTTCGACCAACGTTTCGGAGGCCTAGACGTCGGACGGTATATCATCGAGGAGCTCGAACTCGGTATACCGTACGATAACGGAGAGGCCGATGACGGTTTTGAGGATCCGGATACGGTGGAGGAGGAGGAATAAAACTGTTAATAGTGTCGGTGAGTACTTTTAATTAGGTTTTAGAAAATATTTTTCAAATATATTTTTTTAAAAATTATTTAAATATATTTTTTAAAATTATTTAAATATATTTTTGAAAATTATTTAAATATATTTTTTGAAAAATTTTTTAAAATATATTTTGTGAAAAAAATTTTTAAATAAATTTTTTGAAAAATTTTTAAAATATATTTTTTGAAAAATTTTTAAATAAATTTTTTGAAAAATTTTTAAAATATATTTTTTGAAAAATTTTTAAAATATATTTTTTGAAAAAATGTTTAAATATATTTTTTGAAAAAATTTTTAAAATATATTTTTTGAAAAATTTTAAAATATATTTTTTGAAAAATTTTAAAATATATTTTTTGAAAAAATTTTTAAAATATATTTTTTGAAAAAATTTTCAAAATATATTTTTTGAAAAATTTAAAATATATTTTGAAAATTTTTGAAATATATTTTTTTTTAACAATTTTTAAATATATTTTTGAAAATTTTTAATTTTTCCGTTTTGTGTAGAACATTAGACTTAAACTGTGAGCCGTTCAAAGTATTGTGCAAAAACAGTATTAGTGTAGTATTAAACTGTGAGCCGTTCAAAACATTGCGCAAAACAGTATTAGTGTAGTATAAACTATGTGCATGTGTACTTGTGTGTAGCTTGGAGACAATTTATCGCCTAACGAGGAGCGTATCAACCAGCGCAAACAACAGTACAGTGCTAGTGAATAGTTACGTTAACAGTAGTGGTAGTAATTAAGTGGTAGTATAGTATAAACTGAGTGCGTGGGTACCTCTGGAGACAGTCCTGCGGTTCGCGAGGACCCTATCAAACAGCGAAATCAGCAACAGGTAACATAATAATTATTAATATAAATAATAATTAATAAGTATTTAAAAATGTAAATAAATTGCAAAAAAGAAATTATGGTAGCATGATAATTAATAACTACTATTATATTATTAATAATTATTACTATAAATAATAATTATTAATTATAATTAATAAGTATTTAAAAATGCATATAAACGGCAAAAAGAAATTATGGTAGCATACTAATTAATAACTACTATTATATTATTAATAATTATTACTATAAATAATAATTATTAATAATAATAATTAATAAGTATTTAAAAAGCATATAAACTGCAAAAAAGAAATTATGGTAGCATGATAATTAATAAGTACTATTATATTATTAATAATTATTAATAATAATTAATAAGTATTTAAAATGTATATAAACAACAAAAAGAAATTATGCATAACTCGCCTACTCATAGGCTTATGTGAAACATAAAGCGATACACTAATTCTTCTTCTTCGCGAAGACATGCAGTCGCTGCACATTCCTGAGCGATAACAGGGGTGCACGTACTCTCTCAATGTCTCAGCGGTGAGATATTCCGATGAAAGTGTAGAAGGTGAGTCAGAGGCTCTGAGATGCTTGTAAGAGCATCTTCTTCTTTCAGTAGTCTGTCAATTGCCGCCGCGTAAGAAACATTGCAAACCAGAACGTAATATCTCCGTGCTATTGTTTAGTGTTAGTGTATAAAGTGCTAGTGTAGTGGTAGTGGTAGAACAGATGCGTGGCCTTAGGATATAAAACCCGGACATCCACCCACACCAAAGTATGTAATTAATTTCTAAGAAAAATTAAAAAAAATTTCATGAAAACAAAGTTTCCCCTATGAGGAAGCAATATACATTATCACATTTACTTTCGGAAACGCAAAAAATATATTGTATAAAATTATTCAATATAAACATAAAGTGTATATATTAGCAAAAAATGTAAAAAAATTTAAAAAAGTTATGCACTATGACGACACTACGCTCCTACCCCCACTCTTGCACCCCACACTTAGGCGAAAAACCGAAGCGTGGGAGCAAAAAGGAGTGGGGATAGGAGTGGGGGTCGCCATAGTGCACACCCTACTACTAATGCGTACTGACGTCATTGTTGTTTCTGGGTGTACCCAGTGGTGCACTAGTTGATGAAACAGAGTGAATCATTATCGTTATTAGAGACGGTATTATAATGAATAAAAGTATTCAGGAAAATTGGTGTTACAATAAAAAAAAATTATTTTTTGTACAATGTAAATTGTGCCTTTGTTACGTCATGGTTTTTAGTTATTGAACATGAACGTAACGAAGTTAAATTGATTTTCTGCGTTTTAGGCCGGAATGCGCCGGCCAGGGATCGAAGCAGGTGTCTGGTGATTTTTTTTAGAAACTTGATAATACATTTTTTTTTAAACACTCGTCATCAAAACACTTAATTTATTGAAACACTAATAACAGTAACATATTACAGATTAAAACTGAAACGTGCACTCGCGTCGAGAAATTGCACGATCGCGTATACAAAAACATTTATTGCATGTAAATATTCTAGTCGAATTGGGTGAACATATGTTTAAAGATTGTTAATTTCGAGGGCCGACCGTCGGGGTTCGGCCCCCGGAGTAGAACTGCCTATATGAGAAAATTAAAAGACGTGCTGAAGGCACAGCGCATTAATACAAAAGTTAAAGATGCAGGACATCGCGCATCCCATAGGTGTGCGACGCCCTACTCATCACCGTGGGACCGCTGACACTGCGCTGATAAGGGCAGCGAAAGCGTTTCCCCGGTTTTGCGTTGCAACTATTGCGCGAGAAATTATTTTCCTTAAAACAGCGTGAGACTATTGGTTAACGCAAAAGTCTGCATCCAGTAGTGGGAAGCGCTACTGGTTGTTTCAAAAACAGTGAAACGATTTATTTAATCTCATTATTATTTATTTTTATTGATTCAATAATTATTACTATTTTTCAAAATTATTTTTTTGTAGTTATTTATTTACTAGTTAATTTTTGAATAATAAAAAATGTGCCCGGACGTAACACCTCCCCCGTTAAGCGGGACGCAGTGTTGAGACTCTGCGTCCAGGAGGCGATAAGTCGCGGAGAAAGTCCGGGATTTAAATAAAAACTTGAAGCTCGTGATTTGTATCACATGCTTCCGAATGCTGAAAAATGAGGCGGTCTCCTGACCGGCCTCCGGCTGTTGAACAATGAGGTGATCTCCTAACTGACCTCGAGATGTTGAATAATGAGTGAGGTGATGTCCTGACCGACCTCGAAATGTTGAAAAAATGGGTGGAGTGGTCTCCTGACCAGCATTTGATGTTGAATGAGTTTGTTGATGGCTTTGTTGCATGAGGCAAGGCACAACTGCGTGTGGCAATGCCCTATGCGTCGTTATTAATGAAGGAGGGGTTCTCCTGATCTACCCTCAATGATGTTATTAATAAAAAGACGATCTGCTAGTCAGTCTTGAAATTTTTGTGCGTTAGCACCGGCACCGTACAAGTTGTGTTCTTTGAACATAGTTTTGTATATTTTATTTAAGTCTGAATTAAGCGTGGCTCAATTCAGCTAATTCAAATTATGATACTGGAGCCAATCACGGCCAATCACACTAGTTGATAGGGATGATGGCTCTTCTATTTATTTTGTTGATTTTTCTCCTAAATGTTCACTTGCAATTTTATATTTAAAATGTTCATTCGACATTTTCAATTTGAAATATGCACTTCGAAATTTTTTTTTTTTTAATTTTGTAAAAAAATATGATCACTTTGAAATCGTTTTTTTAAAAAGTTCACATGGAAATAATTTTTGAAATTTTTTTTCATGGAAATAATTTTTGAAAATTTTTTTTTTCATGGAAATAATTTTTTAAAGTTCACGTAGAAAACTTTTTGTTTAAAAATGTTCATTTAATATATTTTATGTTCAAATATTTACTTGAACATTTTTGTTTTTAAAATGTTCACTTAATATGTTTTGTTTTAAAAATATTTACTTGGAAATAAATTTTTGAAAATTATTTTTTCTTGGAAACATTTTTTAAAAACTTCACTTGGAAATAATTTTTTTTAAATTTCACTTGGAAATAAATTTCTTTTTATGTTCACTTCGAAATCGTTTTTTAAAAAGTTCATATGGAAAACTTTTTGTTTTAAAACGTTCACTTGTAAGTTTTTATTTTAATTTTAAATGTTCACGTGAAAAACTTTTTGTTTAAAAATGTTCACTTGGAATGGTGATTCAGAACTGTTGAAAACTTGTTCGACTAGAGATCCATAAGTGCACTTTTTCGACTAGTGATTCATAAGAACTTGATCGTTAGTTAGTGATTCAGAAGTGTTAAAAACTTGTTCGACTAACGATTCATAAGTTGACTTGTTGGACTAGTGATCCATAAGTTAACTTGTTCGACTAGTGATCCATAAGTTTCGAAATGTTATTTTATTTTGTTTTATTTATTTATTTAGTTTTTTTTTCACCAGACACTTGAAAATTTTTAATTTGTTATTCTTAAATGTTCACATGAAAATTTATTTTTTCCATTAAAAGGGTTCACTTAATATATTTTATGTTCGAATATTCACTTGAACATTTTTGTTTTTAAAATGTTCACTTAATATGTTTTGTTTTAAAAA
Organism: Ephialtes manifestator; assembly: GCA_963970395.1. NCBI lineage: Eukaryota > Metazoa > Arthropoda > Insecta > Hymenoptera > Ichneumonidae > Ephialtes > Ephialtes manifestator. Next base: position 58,658 of record CAXAOA010000025.1, on the reverse strand, counting down.
TATTTATTGGAATGGTGATTCAGAACTGTTGAAAACTTGTTCGACTAGTGATTCATAAGTGCACTTGTTCGACTAGTGATTCATAAGAACTTGATCGGTTAGTGATTCAGAAGTGTTAAAACTTGTTCGACTAACGATTCATAAGTTGACTTATTCGACTAGTGATCCATAAGTTAACTTGTTCGACTAGTGATCCATAAGTTTCGAAATGTTATTTTATTTTGTTTTATTTATTTTTTTTTTTTTTTTTCACCAAACACTTGAAAATTTTTAATTTGTTATTTTCAAATGTTCACACGAAAATTTATTTTTTCATTAAAAATGTTCACTTAATATGTTTAAAATGTTCACATCAGATAATATTTTAATTTTCTGGTTTTAAATGTTTAAAATGTTCACATGAGAAAATATTTTAATTTTCTGGTTTTAAATGTTTAAAATGTTCACATCAGAAAACATTTTAATTTTCTGGTTTTAAATGTTTAAAATGTTCACATCAGAAAATATTTTAATTTTCGGGTTTTAAATGTTTAAAATGTTCACATCAGAAAACATTTTAATTTTCTGGTTTTAAATGTTTAAAATGTTCACAACAGAAAATATTTTAATTTTCTGGTTTTAAATGTTTAAAATGTTCACAACAGAAAATATTTTAATTTTCTGGTTTTAAATGTTTGAACTGTTCACAACAGAAAATATTTTAATTTTCTGGTTTCAAATGTTTAAAATGTTCACTTAATATGTTTTTTTTTATTTTTCTGATTTTGATGTTTAAAATATTCACTTCAGAAATTTTTTTATTTTTCTTGAACTGTTATTTATTTCGAATCACAAGACACTTCATCCCACCGCTGCCACCACAAAATAACCTGTTACGCCATGGTTTTTAGTTATTTAGTTTTCTTCGTTTTAGGCCGGAATGCGCCGGCCAGGGATCGAAGCAGGTGTCTGGTGATTTTTTTTAGAAACTTGATAATACACTTTTTTTTAAACACTCGTCATCAAAACACTGAATTTATTGAAACACTAATAACAGTAACATATTACAGATTAAAACTGAAACGTGCACTCGCATCGAGAAATTGCACGATCGCGTATACAAAAACATTTATTGTATGTAAATATTCTAGTCGAATTGGGTGAACATATGTTTAAAGATTGTTAATTTCGAGGGCCGACCGTCGGGGTTCGGCCCCCGGAGTAGAACTGCCTATATGAGAAAATTAAAAGACGTGCTGAAGGCACAGCGCATTAATACAAAAGTTAAAGATGCAGGACATCGCGCATCCCATAGGTGTGCGACGCCCTACTCATCACCGTGGGACCGCTGACACTGCGCTGATAAGGGCAGCGAAAGCGTTTCCCCGGTTTGCGTTGCAACTATTGCGCGAGAAATTATTTTCCTTAAAACAGCGTGAGACTATTGGTTAACGCAAAAGTCTGCATCCAGTAGTGGGAAGCGCTACTGGTTGTTTCAAAAACAGTGAAACGATTTATTTAACCTCATTATTATTTATTTTTATTGATTCAATAATTATTACTATTTTTCAAAATTATTTTTTTGTAGTTATTTATTTACTAGTTAATTTTTGAATAATAAAAAATGTGCCCGGACGTAACAGCCTTAATACATTATATTAAAAAATAGTGCGATAGTAGGTAATATAATTTCATGTTAAAAAATCGTAATATTAAAATATTTCTATTGTAGACACATAGAGAGCAAAATGTAAGCAAGCGCTGACGTTTTTTTTAATGTGCAGGGGATCTGAACATGTGGATATTTTTTTGGGGTTCTTCAAAGCCGTTTATAGACCACTCGGGATTCGTTGTTTTTTCGATACACAATTCTATCATCGTACTTCGAAATGGTTTCTCGGTTCACCGACTGTCCCTTAGTTTCGCACCATGAGACTCGGGTACCTCCTTGAAATTTCGTCAAACATACAGCTGTGCCGTTGAGACGCGCTCCTCCAGGTGACGGTTTGTTAGTATTCTCACTCCGGCGAGATGATAATGTTGTTGCAGGCGCCATTGTGATTCTGCAAAAATGCCAAAAAAATATTATTTTTGTTACAAGAGTTTCATTTTTTGTAGATTAATGGGAAACTTATTTGCAAAAATACGTACCGGTAAAAACTATTCGTTGCGATCTCGGTAGTAATTTAGTTGGTCCAGAGTGGTTCCGGTAAGTTTAGGCTGTGGTGATAGTGCTTCACAGTCTGTCCTTTTTATATCGCTGTTCTACGCCGTGATACATAAAAGCCAATGCCCCTGAATTGTGCGCATGCGCTTTACGGTATACGTTCGGATCGAGCTCCCCCCCTTCTATCTACGAAATTCCTTACTCTAACTTCAAGGCAAAAATAAGCACATGGCGTTTCACGGACAAAGGCAGGTACCTCCTCGCGGAGGTAGAAGAGATGGCGGTGTCTCAAAAACTCTTGTGTTATGGTGTATTTTTACACTGTTATTATTAATCACAGTTATTGTCGCGTTGATGTTTTACCATAAATATCATAAATTCACGCAACGTAAAATAAGCGAGCTGCCGCTTTTACCATCGGAGCAACACTTACATAAGCGACAATTTGCGCATATTGATAATAATTCGCTGAACGACGATGATAATGGCAATATCGGTCCCACTCTATCGACACCGGATCCAACAAATAATAGCGTCACGGTGAATTCGGAGAATCGTACAGATATCGAAGTACCGTCGGCACCGCCGTTTATCTCAAACAATGATAAGATAGAAATATTCGGTAGTCCAACAAAAAACAACTCGCGCGACAGAAAATACTTACATTCTACATTCATGCTCGTAAAAAATAATACAATAAAAACAAAATTTACGATTTTAGGCTATTAAAAACCCCGAGAAACGCAATATCCTCCAGAACAAAGAATCCAGGTAGCTTTACCTCTCTATACCTATCTATCTACCTAACCCTACCCTAACCTACCTACTTACCTACCTACCCTACCTACCTACCTTAACCCTACCTACCTCTACCTACCTACTAAACTACCTAATCTAACTACCTACCTACCTACCTATCTATCTACTATCTAACCTACCTCTATCTACCTACCTACCTATCATATACCTATCTCTACCTACCTATACTCTAACTATCTATCTAACCTAAACTACCTACCCTATACCTATACCTACCTACCTAAACTCTACCTACCTACCTATACCTACCTAACCTACTCTATCTACCTACCTACCTCTATATACCTACCTACCTACCTATCTACCTACCCTAACCTACCTACCTACCTACCCTACCTATCTAACTCTATCTACCTACCTACCTACCTACCCTATCTAACTCTATCTACCTACCTACCTACCTACCCTATACCTACCTAATCTACCTACCTCTACCTACCTACTACCTACTCTATACCTACCTATTCTATCTATATCTACTATCTCTAACCTATACCTACCTATACCTAATACCTACTAACCCTACCTACCCTAACCTAACCTACCTACCCTACTACCTACCTCTACCTCTAACTATCTACCTAATCTAATCTATATATCTATCTATATACTATACCTCTAATCTATATCTACTGCCTATCTATATATCTATCTACTATAACTACTAACTAACTCTAATCTATAACCTATACTACCTACCTATACCTAATAATCTACTACCTACTAATATACTACCTATCTTATCTCTACCTACCTACCTACCTACCTATAACTACCTAACCTACCTAACTACTACCTACTCTACTACTACTAACTAACTCTACCTAACCTACCTACCTCTACCTACCTAAACTAACTACCTACCTACCTACCTACCTACCTATACTCTACCTATACCTAATATCTAACCTCTATCTATCTACCTATCTACCTACTTACCTACCTACCTATATCTCTACCTACCTATCTATATCTACTAACTAACTAACTATCTACCTAACTATACCTACTACCTCTACCTACCTAACTAACCTACCTATCTACCTCTACCTACCTAACCTACCTATCTAACCTAACTACTATACCTACCTACCTATATACTAACTACCTACCTAACTACCTACCTAACTACCTACCTAACTAATCTACTAACCTATATACCTATATACCTATACCTACCTACCCTAATATCTACCTATCTACCTATCTACCTACCTAACCCTACCCTACCTCTAAATACTAACCCTACCTAATCTAATACCTAACCCTACCTACCTCCTACTACTCTACCTATCTACCTACCTAATACCTATCTATCTACCTAATCTACCTACCTATATAATACTAACCTACCTACCTACCTAACCTACCTACCTATACTCTATACCTACCTATAACTAATCTCTCTCTATCTATCTAACTAACTCTACCTATATAACTACCTGCCTATAACATACCTATACTAATATACCTACCTATCTATCTAAATCTATCTATATAATACCTACCTATATCTATCTACCTATCTATCTACTAACCTACTACCTATCTATCTCTATCTACCTAACTCTACCTACCTACTCTACCTATACCTACCTACCTACTATATCTAATACCTACCTACTATATCTAATACCTACCTATCTATATACCTCTACCTACCTACTTACTACTATACTACCTATCTATCTACCTAATCTAATCTATATCTACCTATCTCTACCTATCTATATCTATCTACCTACCTATCTCTTATACCTACCTATCTATACCTATCTATCTATAACTATCTATCTACCTCCTATACCTACCTCTACTAACTATCTAATACCTAATACTACCTACTATATCTATAACCTATCTATCTCTAACCTATTACCTACATATACCTACTATACCTACCTACCTACCTACCTACCTATACCTACCTATACCTACCTACCTACCTATGTAACTAACCTACTAATACTACCTAATACCCACCTACCTACAAACTAACCTACCTACCTATACTCTACCTACCTAACCTAATCTACCTACCCCTACCTAACCTAACCCTACCTACCCTACCTACCTACTAACCTACCCTACATACCTATACCTAACCCTAACCCTACCTACCCTACCTACCCTACCTACCTACTACCTACCTACCTACCTAACCTACCTAACCTACCTCTACCTACCTATACCTACCTAACTAACCCTACCTACTAATATCTAACTATAATACTAACCTACCTACCTATCTAACCTATCTAACCTACCTAACTATACCTATCTCTACCTACCTATCTACCTACCTATCTATCTATCTACCTACCTATAATCTCTCTAATCTAATCTTAATACCTACCTATACTACCTACTATACCTCTACCTAACTATACTATCTCTACCTATCTCTATCTAACCTATCTACCTACTACTCTACCTACTAACCTACCTACCCTAACCCTAATACTACCTAACTAACTACCTACCTATATATACCTACCTACCTACCTAACCTACCTACTACCTAACCTAACCTACCTCTACCTACCTCTACCTACCCTACCTACCCTACCTACCTAACTATCTACCTAACTATCTACCTAACTATCTACCTATACCTACTACTATCTACCTACCTACCTACCTACCTACCTACCTACCTCTACCTACCTACCTACTAATCTACCTACCTAACCTAACCTAACCTATACCTATCTCTACTAACCTACCTAATATAAATCTACCTCTCTACCTACCTAACTAACCTACTACCTCTACCTCTATCTATCTACCTACCTACTGATCTACCTAATATACTACCTACCTACCTACCTACCTACCTACTACCTACCTACCTATCTACCTACCTACCTACCTACCTACCTACCTACCTACCTACTACCTCTCTACCTACCTATACCTACCTATAACCTATACCTCTAACCTATACCTATACCTCTATCTAACCTATCTATATACCTCTACCTATCTATCTCTATCTATACTACCTAACCTACTATATACTACCTATCTAATATACCTAACTACCTACCTACCTACCTAACCTACCTATCTACCTACCTACCTACCTATATCTACCTAACTAATACCTACCCTAACCTACCTAACCCTATATCTTATATAACCTACTAACCTACCTACCTAAATTTAAATAATAGAAGATGCTGATTAATAAATAATATGTTTCTATTATACGACACTTTGGTATCTATGAAATTTTTAAATCTAATCACATGTACCAGTCGGAGCTAATGACCATGAATGTGTGTTTTAAACATCATCTTTTAGTACATATTAACTACCTTTTTAGTATTTTGCATTAATACACGGTCTTGAAGTAATTTACTTTAAATGATTTTAGTGATTTCTTTTAAATGTAATTTTATGTGATATAAAGTCTAAGCAAGTTATCCATGAGCTTTACTTGAGAAGTATATTTATCTAAATTAGGAAGTTTTTGTTTTTTTCCTACCTTAGTCTCTTAAAAATTACTAATATTTCTAGACGACATTTCAACCTATAAAGATTTATCTTTGTTACACAGCCATAAGAAAATGTAAAAATAGGCTTTATATGAAGCTTATCAAAGGAAGGTATAATTTCATTAGTCGATTGATATACAGACAAACATCAAAATATAAAGAATCAAACAATCTCTCATCAAAAATATTTTTAACCCTTTGAAAAAACTTTTACTACCATGCATCTTTTTACATCCGAATGTTTTAATATAAAAAGAAGATCTTGCTAGAAACAATTTTATCTTAGCAAGAAATTTTCCTATATTATCTCTGCTTACCTCTGTTTCTAATTCACTATCAGACGGAATCTTTTCAACTATTGCTCCTAGCTGCTTTAAAAACAAATTTCTATTAAAAGTTTCATCTAAATCGATTATAATAAACAGAGTAATTCGATCATATGGAGTTTTGAAGTATCCTAATTTAAGAGATTCGTATAGAAGCTCTTTTCTAAATACAAATTTAGAATTTTCTTATCATTTTCTAAATTTACTGAAAGTTTGAAATTCTCTTTAATAGGGCAAAAATTTGACTCTGGGATTATACCGAAGATAGCATCGATATCATAGTAAACAGCCTTTATACCTTCATTGCTTCTATTGGTAAAAATGAGACCTTGTGAGTCGTTGCTTTTGTATTAAGGAACTCTTTTACGTATTTAAATTTTCTCTTTTTGTATACCAAAGAAAGTTTAGAAGGTATATACATTGTATTCTCATCCTCATTAAAACTTATCTTCACAATAAATTTAATTGTTTTTCAATCTCAAGATCAGGTCTATATACGAGAATAAATTTAATTCTTTAAAAAGCCCGTGAAGATACCAATCCTCAAATTTTTTCTCCTTAAATGATTTCCTTTCACTTAAGAAATCCTCTCTATTACACCGAGAGAAAGGTTTAGTAACATTAACCCCGCTGCTGCGGTCGAAAGGAATTTGTTTGAATCAAACGAGATATATTTGAATCAACTATACCGACGTTGTTTTAACACAACTGGTATGTTTGAGTCAACAGTATGTAGCAATCAATATTAATACAATATTGGTTCAAAATTATCTACAACTTAATTGATTCAAAAACATATTTTTTTTATGTAATCGTATACGCTGTCAGTGTTGTGAAGACAACAAGGACGATTGAACCGCATACTTGGTTGGGTAAAAAAAAATCGTTGTTTTAACCAATCGATAGTCGAGTAGAATAGCGAATAGATTTGAAATGATCGAATTATTTAATTCATGTGACTAAATATTTTTATTCCACAACTATAAAATTATTCAACATGACTAAACAATACGAATATTTTGCCTAAGCCATTTAGTCAAACCTACTCTGTATTGCGCCATGGTTACGAGATATTTAATACATCGAAAATGAAATATAATTATGCTAACCAAATGGAAGTTTACATTGTTTCTATCGAACTCGGGAACAGTGGCGCTCTGGCGGCAGAAGTCAATCGGCAGTTTCTTTTTCTGCGCGAATGTCGAAGGAAGAAAGTCGTGCGCGTGTAAGCATCATTATCGCTGCAGAGTATTAAAAATCTGTGTAGCAATGAGTGAAGAAGGTACACTACTTGAGTGCTGGGGATTCACATCACTCATCCCAGATAAACATTTGGTGGCACAGGAACAGCATAAACGCGTCACACAACGGCATGCTATGTCGGAATTAACGCAGCGATGTACGTCTGAATTGAGCTATTATGTGACGGCATACCGTGCCATCTTTTCATGACGCCAAGGCAAAGCCATATTTGTGGTACTTAAAAATTATGGCGTGGTGCACTAGTGGCACTACAATGTCGCCATGCTTCAAGTTCAGATCGTGTCTCTATGGTGCCATAATTGCTCCATGTCGTATCACTGAGTGTCTGAGGTGTGAACGTCATTCTGTTACTATGGTGCCATTTTTGCAGAATATTTGGGATGGTAATTGCAGCACGGTGACAGCATAATGGTGGTATACCATGCTGTGCTAAAAATCGTTATCGATCTTGACTGTCAGTTAGGAATCGTAAGCGTTTTATTTCTTTGTATCTGTTACTTGCATTATGTTTTAGTTTTTTTTTCTTGTCTAACATTTCAAATCGCGAGTCAAAAGTGTAAGACAGAACAGAATCTTTTATCTTCTCCGATATTAAAGGGTTGGTACGCCCGAGAGGTTTGACACATTCGAAGAGTAGACCCTTCGTGTGTAGTCGAACTCAGGCAGCTTTGCATTCTTATATATACGCTCAGGCTTCAAAACACTTGCGAGAAACGCGTCGTCCGTTCGCCATCTAGTGGTATCATACGAAACACTGGTGCCTAATTCTCCGCTAGATGGCGAACGGACGGAGCGTTTGTCGCAAGTGTTTTGAAGCCTGAGCGTATATATAAGAATGCAAAGTTTTCCTGTGTTCGACTACACACGAGGGGTCTACTCTTTGAATGTGTCAAACCTCTTGGGTTTACCAACCCTTTAATATTGAAGAAGATAAAAGAATCTGTTCTGTCTTATTCTTTTGACTCGGAATTTGAAATGTTAGACAAGAAAAAAACTAAAACTAAAAATGTCTAGCTGACAAGAAAAAAATATCCATAACGACTTTCAGCACAGCATAGCGTGCCACCATAATGCTGCCACCGTGCTGCATTTATCATTTTAAAAATTGTATAAAAATGACACCATAGTAACAGAATGACGTTCACACCTCAGACGTTCACACCACAACATGGACCAATTATGGCACCATGGAGACATGATCTGAGTTTACATCATGGCGACAGTGGAATGCCACTAAGCCTGCACGGCACGGTATGCCGTCACATAATAGCTCAATTCGGACGTACATCGCTACGTTAATTCCGACATAGCATGCCGTTGTGTGACGCGTTTATGCTGCCACAGTGACACGATAGGATACTTCCACGGCACGTTTGTCTATCTGGGATAGAACGATTCGAAGGTATGCATAGTTATCTAATATCAAATATATTATTGTACGTTGTCGAGGATATCGCCGCGTCTGTCGCAACGGCGAGTCACGTGACGGGAGGTTTTTAGTTTCGCGAGTGCATTTTAACGAAAAAATAAAAAATATTATCGATTAAGATTAATATTCGCAAATTAACAGTCTAAAAATAAATCCGCGATAGACAAAGAAAGAGTGTGGCCATTATTTCGCGGATAGTCATGTAGTTTCTAGAAAGTCTCGAACTCAGCGACTAGCATCACGGGTATGTTGACATCGCGACGCCCTTGACGCCCTTGACGCGTGTTGTTTATGTGTGCGTGCTTTAGTAACGAGGCATTTCTTCCGCGTTCGGTCTCTTACTTTGTAAATTTGTTTTAGCCAACGGCGTCGATGATGAGGCTTTAGCTCTATTAACAATCGACGACATAAGCGCACTGATCCCTGAAATAGGGATACGAAGAAAGTTCATCAAGAAATGGAAATCGCTGTATAACAAGGACACACAGGTAAAATAATATATATTGTGGCAATTACTTAAAGCAAAAACAATGTATTGATGATAATAGTGTTTCAAAAATCTTACATTTAGACCTCGTTACGTACATAACATTAATTTTTTATCTGCAATTTTGTAAAGCCATATAGTGCATCAGAATGGTGTAAAAATTTTCACTTGTCATAGCTTTTAAACTAAACCGGTGAACAAATTTTAGTGTTCAATAACTCACTTTATCTGTCGAAGACTGCATTCTGGCTGGAATATAGGTATTCTTATTTCAAAGAACAAAATCATAGCTTAATGACAAAACTATGATTTTAAATGTGTTAATAAATCTTTCTCTATTAAAAACTCACTAAACAATTGGTTACAGTAAATCCAATTTTCACTGCATCCAGAATCGCTATACGCAAGCCAGAATGCGCTCTTCGGCAGATAAACTAAGACATCAAACACTAAAATTGTTCACCGGTTTTGTCTGAAAGCTTCGACAAGTGAACATTTTTCCTGTTTACTTCACACCATTCCGATGCACTGTATGTCTTTACAAAATTCCAGAATTACAATGTTTGTTATATACTTAATACTTAATTAGGTTTAAATGTAAGATTTTTCAAAAGAAGGGTATCATTTAAAGAATTTTTTTTCTTATAACTCTTTTTAGATTACTGGGTCCTCTTCATATTGTTTTTTAATTGCTTGCATACATTTATTATTTTTAGCCACTAAGAGAAATATCGACGAAATTGACAAATGTGTCAATAAACCAAGAGTCAACTTCAGTGTCAAACGAACCATCGAATCAAAACTATTCTCAACATAAGAACTCAGCAGAACAAATTGTCTCAAATATTGATTCGAACGAAATAAGTGAAGGGGACCAAGACGAGAACGGTGCTGACGACTCCTGTAAGCTGCAACTCTGTGGTAAACGCAAAGCGTTTGTGGGTCATCAACAATTTAATAAACGCATGAAGGAAGAAGAAACTCTGTGCGTTAAAAACATACTAAAAAAACATGGCGCTGGGAAATTGTTGCTAACAACTTACGAAAATACGAAACAAAAATTTTCACCAGAGGTTCGACGTACGGTGATAGACCTGGTGGTATCAGAAATCATTGCAGATGAAAATTGGTAAGTAGATTGTTCGTAACGGTTTTATAATATTGCATCCCTTATATATCAAAATACTAATTACGATTTTTTCAGTGTCATGAGCAATGCAGATTTTGATCACCTGAGCACCGAAATCGTCAAGCTTTTTCCTCAAGAACGGAAATCAAGCTACTACATTGCACCAATTCCGAAGCACTTGTCGCGATCAAAGAAGGCAGAACCAGCGCGTGGAGCCCTTCTGGATAGGTTTCGGAATAAACTCAAAAAGTATCGTTCCCTGGTAGGATATAAGAGAAAAGTCGCGCCGACTGTACCAAGACCACTAGACGGTAATATTGCGAACAGTTACTCATTATAGATGACATCATCTTCTCATGTGCACATAACTTTATGGGTGTTTTTATATTTTTCAGTCTCTGAAGATGTCAGGTTGAGCGCATCGTGGTTGAAACACAACAAAGAACCGTGGGACGGAGTCGTCAGTAATTGGAAAAAAACCACTGTGTATCGAAGCAACGACTTGAAGAATTCTAGTACAAGCATCCACGATTTCATCAAACAGTGGTGTGTACTGGAGACGGCAAAAGGATATATTCTTATCGATATTGATTTTCGTACATTGTTCGAAAGCGAGGAAGCTCAGATATATGCACGGTGGGAAGAATTTTTCAACAAAATCCAGAGTCTTGGGCAGGTTAAAAACCCAGCTGCAAAGTTGTTAAAAAGCTACTTAAACGACGAAGCGACTTCGGAAAGTAAGTTTTTGGTTTCAATGAGTTTAATCAATCTTCATCCCAGAATCCATATTATTTTTTGTCGCAATATTCATGTTTATTTATTTTTATACATAAAAAAATTGTTTTTATAGACTATCGGATCGTGGTTCAGTTACTTCTTTTATCATATTTTCTGCCACCGAAAGGAAGAGTGGAGAATAAAATTCAGAAGGACGTCTGGAAGCCGACTATTGCGGAATGCCAGGAGAGTATTATCATCCCCGTTAAAGTGAGTTGATTCAATGGTGAACCTTAAAAAATTATACTGTAAATCAAGACTATATATCGAACGAACGTAAATTAGTTTATCTACAATTCTAAATACGGGAAGAAAACAATTTTTTGTCTTCTATAATACGAAATATATTTTTCGTTGCAGTGCCCGGGACATAGCAAAAGTACGACAAGAAAGAGTTGAAAAGATGGAGAAACGCGAACGTACCGTTCAACCCTACATTTTGGTTGTCGGACCAACTCTTGAAGATATTTCGGCGTATTATGTGGTCATCGATAGCATCGTGTATAAAATTGAATCACCGTTGAAAGCGTTCGATATTTGCTTCAAAAGCATCCACGTTTTAAACGCGGAGTATCCGCCAGAGAGTGAACATATCTACTTATTGGTACAACTGGCTCTCTATCGATTCACGACTCAGTGGGATAAATCGATTTCGTACGTTATGAGTCTCGTTGATGAAATGACCGTCGGCGAATCTTGCTAAATAACCTGCGGTCAAGACATGATGAAAAGAGCGCTGCCAAAGAGTAAACTTTAATTATTCGTAATCATCAGTGTACCGATTACCTAGAATAACGATGATACGTTTCGATGTTAACATAGTGTATTGAACGCTTCATGTCATACCAATTATCTTTTCGAAAACGAATTTAGAAAGACTTGTTGTCGTTCGGAAAAAAAAAGTAAAATGGATTTCGCGTGACCTCTTTGTCAATTCACATCGAAAAGTATTCCGATCGTAATCGGTCACATAAAATTAAAGCATATCCCAGAGACTTACGCTATGTTACATTGTGCCAAGAAGTTCCTCACCTACCTAACTTCCTAATGTGTTTCACACAATAGTAACGTATGTAAACGAGCAAAAGCAGTCTAACTTAGTATCAAGCATAATTGCAAGCCAATTGTGGAGAGCAATCGAAAGTAATTTCAAAGATAAATTTGTTCTGTCGTTGCTAATTTTTTTTGACGACTTTGAAGTGAATAATCCTCTTGGTACGCACACAGGTATAAATAAAATCGGAGCTATATACTGTAGAATTGGAGGAATACCCCCAGAGCATATGTCAATGACCGAAAACATTCTATTAGTTCAATTGCACAACACTCAAGACCAATCGGCGTTTGGCAATGTAAATATATTTCGACGTCTCATAGAAGAATTAAAATACCTCGAAACTACTGGTATAACGATAAGCATAAATGGTGGGCCGCAGCAAGTTTATTTCGTTTTATCTTTAATTCTAGGAGACAACTTAGGGCTTCACTCCATATTTGGATTTCACGAAAGTTTTAATTCCACGTACCCATGTCGTTTTTGCCGTGTTGAGAAAAGCGTTGCACAAAAACAAATAAAAGAGGACCCAAATCTTATTCGGAACAAATCGAATTATGCGCAAGATTTATCCGAATTTACGCGAGGTATCAAAGGTGAATGCGTGTTTCACGAAATCACGAGCTACCACCTAACGACGAATCTTTACGCTGACGTGATGCACGATTTACTGGAAGGTGTGTGTCGATATGATATCGCAAAAATTCTTCATAAATTGATCGTTGTAGATAAACTTTTTAAATTAGCTGATTTGAATGATCGCATTAAATATTTTGACTACGGCACTGCTTGCGGATAAAAAAACTTGCCTCAGATAAAAATGAAATCGTTGACGTCTGGAAATCTGATACTTTCTAGTTCAGAGATGCTTTGTCTGGTGCGTATGCTCGGATTAATGATAGGTGACTTAGTTCCCGTCGATAACGGATCTTGGAAGTTATATAAAATCTTGAGATCAATCCAACGCATCGTAATGAAGCCGACGGTTAGAATTGAAGATATAGAATTATTAAAGACATTAATTGCTAACCATCACACGTTGTATCTGAATTTATTCAAAGATGGACTGAAGCCCAAATTTCATTTTCTATTGGATTATCCCCGTATCATTTCTCTAATTGGTCCTCTTTGGGAAGTGTCCTGCATGCGGTTCGAAGCTAAACATAGAGATTTAAAAATTCAGGCGCGAAACAACTATTCCTGTGCGAACATTTGTTACTCGTTAGCCGTAAGGCAACAACTAACACAGAGTCAAAGATTTGCATCACGAAAAGGCTTTCAGCGCAAACTTACGTTCGGGCCCGGCATAAACTCGAAGCTTCCTGATTATTCCGATTACGATTTGTATAAAGATCATTTACCGAAAAATATCGACATTGCACCTTTCCGACCAACGTGGGTAACGATTTATGGAACATTGTATCGTAAAAGTATGATTCTAACGATCGCTCGAGACAGGGAAACATTATTATTCGGTGAGATCAAACATATTTTCATCAACAGTTCTTCGGACGTCTATTTTGTAATTCTAAAGTTAATAACGCTTGACTTTTGTGAACATGTTCACGCGTACCGCATCGACAAAACGATGAGTGACTCGCACTATTGCATTAATCAGAAAGACTTGTTGTCACCGATCCCTCAGAACCAACATATTGGGTCGGATGGTGAACATTATGTTCTGTGCAGATAACGAGACGTTACAAGATATGAATATCGCGAAACTTTGCTTTTTACGAAAGGCACAGTAAATATGTTTTGCTTGGTATTTTTTATTGGTTGCGAGCGAAATTCATTTTATTTTATTTTGTTTTATTTTATTTACAACAGTTTAAGTAATCTATTAAAATCTAAGTAATATATTTGTAACTTTACTAAGAATGTCATAATAATTTATGACACTAAACAGATGGTTTAAAAAAAAACATATTCGGTACATTTTCCGTTTGCTTAGTTAACTTTGAAATGTACAGGGTAGGGAATGACAAACAATGTATCACAGGACAAGTTGAACATTTTAGAGCGATATAGTGGCGCACGTACAGTAATTTATGTACGTTAAAACGAATATTGACAACTGTCAATCTTTATTTCGGTTATTTTTATGTTTTAAGTTTGATGGAAACACTTTTTTTCAGTATTTTTGTTATGCTCTATGATTAATAAATAATATAGACTACGTTTCTGCATATTTCATTGTTTCTTTTTAATACCCTCCGTTCCTTCATGTTTCCAATGCAACTGGCACCTTTAGTTTAGTGAATTGTGTACGCAGTGTAGATAACTGAAAATATTATTCGAACGAAAAAATATTTAGTCGCTTGACGTAAATATTTTTTACTAATAACATTTTTGGCAGTCAATTGAATTTTTTCTAGTTTTACATTGAATTAATCTGTTTCTCTGGTAAACTAATCTATGGTCGGCTCAACGGTACTTAGCATTAATTCAACTGGCACCTCTAGTTCACTGAACTGTGTACGCCATGTTATTAACCAGACGTATGATTCGACCAAATATATTTTCTATTGATGGATATAGATATTAGTTACTTACAATGTCATCGTTAGTCACGTGAAACTTTTTTTGGTTTATATTAAATTTATTGGTTTTCCCGAGAAACTATAATGTGGTCCTTTCAAGATGACGTATGGTCAATTCAACCAAATGATTTAGTTATGAATCACATATTGAGTACACTCAACTAAATATACGATAACAGTAATAAAATATTTTGTCAATAGGATTATCCAATCGGTTGGTTCAAAGAAATATTGAGTTGCAATAATGAAATCCAGTCTTTGATGTCGATGGTAACTTTTAGTCAACTCAACCACATATTTCTTTCGCCACCCGCAACCTACATATTAGTTTGACTCAAACCAAATTCGTTTAATATTACTAAATCTTTTTCTCGGTGTACTTACTTGGCTAAGTATACAAATTGTTATGATCTTTTTCAAACTAAAATATTTATTTAAAAATTATTTATACTTTTAGGTAAAAGGTAATTTAATTAAAAATTCTTATGTTTTTTGATTCTAAACATTTCGTAAATTTAAATGTATGAACAAATGGAAAGATAATAATTATTTTACTAATTGATAAACTAAAAGCTTCAAAAAGATCTCATTTAATTTTTTACTTTTTATTACATTATGTTAAGACCAAAGATCTTTTACAATTATTTTTTTATATAAGTATTCAATTCTCACAGTTCAAACATTTGATTTCTCTAAGTTTCCAAGTAACAAATATATTTAGTTTGTTGAACTTTTGAAATATAAAAACATAATAACTCATGCTAATTATGTATTCGTTTTATGACTTCTATACATTGACAAACTAGCTCTTTTCTTAAATTATTTTAAGTTACATTTCAGCATCAGTTAAGAAACAATTTCAAACTAAAAATCAAATTTAAATGAGTTCTAATTCAGATGTTTATAAATTTTCTCTATATCTTTATAAAATTAATATGAGAATATAACAAGATATTTACATGAAATTTAAGTTATTATTTCTTTATTTGATATCTCTATCTAAGGAATGTAGCTTCGACTATGTATGTGTCATTTTCTTCTTGTTTTAACCTTTTTCAAACTTGATGTATATAAATTATTCTTTTTATCTATTAAACTATTTAGAGCTAGTCTTTCAAATCACCTTCTAGTTTATTCGTCTTCAAAGTTCTTACTACGTTTGCTTTAACTGTAAATTTTAAAAATTAAAAATTTTTTATCTTATCATAACATATTTTGCGCATAGAGTTGAACTAATATATATAAAATTTATGTCATTATAATAAACAATATATAGTTTCTTTGATCTTTGCGTTGGGGGATGAAGACTTAATTTTAATTTTCTTCAAAAAAAAAAAAATAAATTAAATTTTTAAAGTCTTTTTTATAATTCTTGATGGGTTGCTATAATTACAAAAGCTTGTAATATTTAATTTAAAAAATATTTTTGGACTTGTACATATTATTATGCATTTCAAACATTTTTTTATCATTTTATATAAAGATAAAAATATTAACAAGTAAATTTCTGAAAACTCTGATCAAAATTTACAGTGAGAGTCTACCTTTATACTTTCCACAACATGAGGAGTAAATTAACATTACCATGTTACATAGTTTAAAATACATTATTATTTTTTAGATGCAACTCTTAACGATAAGAATACGTCAAAAAATAAATTTTTGACTTACAGCTTGTACTTGGAAGTGGACATTAGATTTTCACATTCTGATCCTATTAAACCCTTGTTTGATATAACTACAAAAAAAAATAACTCGAAAACTATTTAATTTAACTCAAATAACAGCCCATCGTATTTTCTCCACGCCTTTTTTGTTTTTAAGATATTTAGTGTTACGTCTGAGTAACAAAACAAAAACAAAACAAATGCCCTATTTTTGACCTTAGCTACGGCTAATTGGTCAGGGATACGGGCTGAACGATTTGATTAATTATTATTTGACTTTTCTTTGTTAAAATAAAAAGTGTGTCTCGGATCAGTTATTGGAATGTATTTAGCCTTTAAACAATTAATTGAGTAGCTAATTTTGACTAATTTGTATTGAATTGCTTGATTACAGATTTGGCGGCTTTCACAAAAATCGGTCGTCAAATAGCCGTGATAATTTATCGATTAAACGAACTTACCTGTAAGTGAAGTTCAATCGTAATTGTACGAAGCGCCTCTTCCGAAGAGATAGTATATATGTAGTCCCCCCATCCCACGCCAGTGTGCCCACAAGTTCAAAGTAAAAAACTTTTTACTAGCCTCCCGTTGCTGTGGCGCCTCTCGCGGCCGCGCAACTGCCATGTTCTTCATTCTTTAAAGCCCTGCCGTAACAACACCATCGGGTAATCTCCCGTATGGGATATGGGTGACAATATTAGGGAGGGACCTATCTCTTCGGAAGAGGCGCTTCGTACAATTACGATTGAACTTCACTTACAGGTAAGTTCGTTTAATCGATAAATTGTACTTCGCGCCTCTTCCTCGAGATAGTATATATGTAGATGTTTAAAGCATGTTACGGCAGACTGAATATGAGCGTGTACAAAATGTCAGATTGTACATGTCTATATAACTGCTCTCGCAACAACATTAATTAAGATAAGATTGACCGCAATACCGTCAATATAAAAATATTGATGTTATATAGATTTTTTTTTTTTTTTTTTTTTTTTTTTTAATTCTATATTACATACTGCGTTCAGTCCGCTATGACTAAAAACGCCAAAGGATCTGAATGAACGATATTCATTCAATGTAATCAATAACCATCTGATCTCGACCGACAATCTGCTTCCATTATTAAAAGCCGTTGTCTTTTTTAGAATTTCGCATAAAATTATTTGTAATTGTGCGAATGGTATCCATAGCAGAAATCCATTCTCAAATTTAGATAATTACGAACAAAAGAAACTTATGAAGATTTTTCCTCCAACGTGCACGTGAAAATTTGATTTCGTCATTCAATATTCCAAATTAATACAGTGCACTCGTGACGACATGGACCAATTTTTGTCTGGGTGTCAATAAAAATCATCCCATTCATCTTGGAATGTGAGTAAATCTTATAGAGTGTAATGGCCGACCTTGAGACCAAAATTTCTTGAGGAGCAAAACCCCCCTTTTTAATATTCATTATTACTGAGACCTTGATTACAGTAATCAAGGTTTTAAACTGAAAACTTTCGTACGAATCGGTACGCTAAACTGGTGTTTCATGTTTATGTCTACTCAAAACCTTTATATTGTGGCTATTTAGTTACTCTTAGAACGGCCATTGAAAAAACAATACTCTTGATACATAGAAGAATTAGAATTTAGATTCGATGGAGAAATGAACATACATCGTAGCAACCTAGCCGTGGTGAATTGTTCTACGCATAACAAATATGTTTTGCATCTAAAAGCAGAAGGTGTCACCGAAATATGATGTCTCAGGTCTATTTTACCACCTGCCATCGTTGGAACTGGAGTACTAACGGTGGTATTTGTTCCATCTAGTCATAAAAAAAAAAAACATTCTGGATGAAAGTGACCGCACACTTAATATCATCTCAGCTTAAACATTCTTTTATCGCTAAACTAGAGGCTGTGCACGCTGCGCGCGCGAAGTTCGTTCGTTCTTTAAACGGACCAATCATATCAGTAATAAAAACGGCCTCTACAATGACTTTGATATTTCAATAGTTTCGAATTACCACGACAGTCACCAACCTTCTGGAAGCGACTAAATTATTTTAGATAATCATCAGTATGGGCTCGTTCCTTTTTCTTTAACTTTCGACTACGCTCGCTTCGTTCACGACCGTACAGTCGGCTATTTCTTCGGTAAGGACCACTTACCGATCGAATAAAAAGGCAACAATACTTGCGATGGAAATCGAAACTTCGATAAAACCGCATTTTCCCATTTTTTCGAAAGAAGGCAGTAAGCATAACTGAATAATTAATATCAACAGCCTTCCAAAAATTTCGAAGTCACCTCGTCCTAACCGGATACTCCCATCTTCAAAGCACTGTTCAATCAAACCGTGAATCGTCATGATCATGATTCATTTAGAGCTTAGCTACAGTTCGGGATATGTCAGTTAATACCACTGTTAAAATTATTATATATTTTAACGCTGTTCGAGCTTGCAAAAACAAACAAAACTCAGTTTTCCTTGTCTTCTTCTTCATACAAAACCTCTGTATCGCAAGATACCTCCACCTGGTTACAACCTAGGACTCATATCATCTTGTAAACCACTTCGTAATAATTGTTTTCGTAAATCTCTAACGAAAAGAATTGTCGGAAAAACGTCAAGCCGCTGATTGAAAATTGGATATTGTAAAAGATATTCCACAGGAACCTCCACGAAATAAGGAGATGATCCATATGTGATAAAGTTCCATCCCTTAAATGATTCAAGGGGTTCTTTCAGCAATGGCTTACACGAACAACTGAACAAACAAAAAAAAAATTGGATCTCAAGTCCTCCGTAAATGCTAAATACTGCTGAACAGCATGTTCTGCAGAATAAATCTGGATTGGATATTCCACGCATTTATATGATGGAGGATGCATAGAGGTCTAATATTAATGTAGAACTATAATGTTCGTTCCGTTGTTATTAACGGTAAAGAAAATACTGCATTCGATCAACAACTTGGTATAGAGTCTCACGCCAATGGCTCTAGTAGTGCATTTGATCCATCGTTTTGAGTTCGCAACAACCGCTCACAAAGACAACGGTATACAAATCGGTTAGAGCCGAATGCATAGGCAAAGGTCATATCTACTCCCTAGTTGCGAACTTCAAGTTCATTGTACATGAACAACAATTTACGTATCGATTAAAATCGAAGAACAATATATTATATAAATGTCATAATCCCCTTTCATTCAGTCTTGTATTCAGTCCTTTCTGACCCTACATATAAGACGAACGAACTCTTTAGTTAGTTATTGGTAACAAGAATTAATCGAAAAACTCTTACATCTTACTCTAAAAAGATTTCTTTTTTGATTACTCAACAACAAAAGGATTCTAAGAAAGAGTTCCTCGAATAGATTAAAGCACTATCAGGAGAAGCTCGAATTCCTATAAAGGGATTATGTGAAGTTACTAAAAAAGTTGTAACTGTGTATGGCTTGATTTTTGCCATATAAAAATTAGTATATCGTCTGTGTAAGGATCATTTTCTTCCATAGAAATATGAAACCTTGAATCATCTCTTCTTTAAATAAGTAAGAAATGACAATTAAAGTCAGAGTAAAAAGGAAAATCCGTTCGAATTCCTTCATAAAAGAATAATTGTTGTCAATGAGAATTATTTTAGATCCTCGCTCGTAAAGCTTTTGTCTTGATTGACTTACTCACAACCAAATTGAATCTTAATTTTCTCTGTGGAGAAAAAATTATATTGCTTGATAGAAAATGAGGTAACATCTCTACCATCTAATTAAACCCCAAAATGGGATTAAACAACATGACATTCGTCAAATAAGATCTCTCACAAAGGAATATCTCATGTTACTGTGAATATTTTCTTGGTGTCACTTGCAGAGCTGGAACCTGATGTATAAATCAGATGAAAATTTCTGCAGTGAAACATTTAATATCACTACGAATAGATACAGCTTGCAGAAATTGTTCGCAGTTCAATACTTGAATCCACTGGGAATAAAAATTTTCAATACTTGTCGAGTTTCACCTTACATATAAGGTTCGACACCAAAAACGAACTTTTTCCTGCAGTGAAACATTTAACATCACTGTGAGTAAATGAAGCTCTCAGAAATTCTTCGCTGTTCAATATTTGAACCCACTGCGAATAAAGATTGGCAATACTTGTCGAGTTTCACCTTACATATAAGGTTCGACACCAAAAACGAATTTTTTCCTGCAGTGAAACATTTAACATCACTGTGAGTAAATGAAGCTCTCAGAAATTCTTCGCTGTTCAATATTTGAACCCACTGCGAATAAAGATTGGCATTACTTGCCAAGTTATAACCCTACGAATAGGGTTCGACACCAAAAATAATTTTTTCCCTCCTCCACAGAGAAACAGGAATTATTGTTGGACCAGAATTTCTGTAATAATTCTTCAAAAGAGTTAAAACTCAAATAACTCATCAGCTAACACATGAGTAATTTTCTTGTCGCTGCAAAGAATCTTGGCTTTGCCAGCGGTTCATCTCCATTCCTTGTGTAAAGGAATATGTCCTGTCGTTGGACATTAACCTGAGCAATAGCTCCTTGAATGGGTTGACCCAAACAAGTGGTTAAATAATACATATTTTTGTCGTTTCAACGAATACGTATCATTCTGGTCCAGATTCAATCTTTGTGCAGATTGAGCTCTTTATCACTGACAGACTAACCTTTGTGAATAACGTTTTTCCCACGGCGACCGGAACGTTACTGAAGATCATCCTTCCTCTGCAGTGCGCACGCGATAAAGAGCCAAGAAAGGGTCAAACCCCCTTTTTTTTTTTTTTTTTTTTTTTTTTTTTTTTGAAAGGGCAAGGCCCGATCGAAAACATCCGACGCATTCGTTATTAATGTTCCACATTAATAAACGGCCTGAGTAACAAACTCACCACGTAAATCACAGATTTACGGGCTTGGCAATGCATCCCATCCCCCGATGAGAGTTCGAAAACCGTGTACATAGACAACGGTGTGCGATTCGGTTAGAGCCGAAAGCACGAGCAAAAAATGTTGTCTCCATTCCCTCGTTGCGAACTCAAAACATTGTGCCTAGACAATGTTCTGCATTTCGGTAAGAGCCGGAATACAGTAGATAACTCTCGAAAGATCCTGATTTTTATTCCTCGACGTACGGATCGATCGAGCAGTTTATCCGACTCGCTGTCATATCTAAACAGAAAAGAACAGACTCGTTGTTTGAGGTTAATACTTACTTCAGACTTCCTTCAGGCTCCTCTTGGAGCTTCGAACGTATTAATTTTTCAACGAAAGTTCCTCGATTTTCCGAGAAAACGTTTCGATAACAATTTTTTCTGTCTTCGGATAAATTGTATACATTTCTTTCCATAATTAATGCACAAGCGTGCAAATGAACTTGTGTTTACACCGGCACAAAACGAAAGAATGAAGAACATGGCAGTTGCGCGGCCGCGAGAGGCGCCACAGCAACGGGAGGCTAGTAAAAAGTTTTTTACTTTGAACTTGTGGGCACACTGGCGTGGGATGGGGGGACTACATATATACTATCTCGAGGAAGAGGCGCGAAGTACAATCAGATTCTTTAATCTCCCCACGATAGATCTTTATTAATTTTCTTAATTGATTCTTACGACCACCATTCTTTCGGTTTTTGCCCATTTGAGGAATTTAGAGGATAGAGTCGTGGATTATTTTTCGTGAAGTCAAATGTTCAAGAAAACTCAGAATAAATGTCGGGGGTTGACCTCGCACATTCAACTAAGTCCCAAGAACACAGAATTGAATTCTTTAAGACTCACGAAGATTTTTACCTCGCACTCTTAATGTAGGAAGATCTTGGAATTTGTTAGAATGTCGGGGGTTGACCTCGCACACTCTTTTTAAGAAGAAGGACTTAGAAATGTCGGGGGTTGACCTCGCACACTCTATGTGGAAAAATGGACTTAGAAGAAATGTCGGGGGTTGACCTCGCACATTTAACTAAGTCCAAATAATATACCAGAAACTTTAGTTTTCGTCTTACCACTATTTATTCACTTTGACTCTGGAGCTGTTGGTGGTTGATTAAAAATTTTGAGACTGAATAAAAATACAAAAATTGCGACCTTATATACTATTGCAGTTGACTTCTAGTATTACGCAGAGTAAGGAGAGGGCAGTTTCTTTAAACTCTAATTGGTCGGAAAAACTCCCGTCTCCCACTTTCAAATTGTCTTCTTCATCTTAAAGCTAACGAGTTAATTTTTAGGGGTAAGAGAGGGCGAGTTTCTGGCCTCTGGTTGGCCGTAAGTCGCCGTCTCCTACTTCCTTAGGCTTGCGTGGAGGTTTTCTTAGTCTGCGAGCTAGCGGAGGGCCTCATACCCCTCTTTCGCAACTAGCTCCAGCTTCCTCTCCTACGCAAGCATATCTAATTTCCTTTTTACCGACCACCGACTGCAGGGCCCTTTTCCGGGGCATGCAGCGATGCGCGGAGGGTTGTATCTTTTCAGGCGCTATATTCATAGGGATGTAACATTAGTTCTGCTAACTCTTCTAACCATTTTTTTATAACATCGACATGTGGCTTTGTCTTTTTAGAAAATAAATCTACAACATTTTTATAACAAAATTCTTTCTGTTTTTAAATTCGTTAATTTTAATTAATCCATCTTTTAACTGTCCATTAGGGGGTATTTATTGTATGTCGAAATTGATCTGTTACTTTTAGTGTTGTACTATTTGTTTTAATTTGAGTTTTAATTGTCTTATCCCTTGTTATATCTGAACTACCTATTGTATTATCACAAGATATAATACAGTCAAAACATTTTTTTATTGCATCCTCTACAGTAAAACTTTCTATATTAAAAACCTTTTTAAGCTTGTAGAGTGTATCATTATCATCTAAACTTCTATTGTTTAATTCATCGACTAACCTTGTTACAGATAGGTTTAGATTAGTAGACTTAATCTTAGCATCTTTTCCTCTATTTTTTTCATCTTGTTCTGTCGTATCTTGATACAGAAAACATTTCTTCTTTAATTTCATTTATACTGTTTTTTTAATTCAATATTCTCTTATTTTTTTTGACTGCCAATAATACTTACTTCTTCTTCTGAAGATGGTTAAACACTATTATATAACGTTGGTGGATAAAAAGTTCTGATGAAATTTCATTAAATTGCATGTCTAAAAATGTTTTTATAATAAATTGATGGTTCTAAATATGTTTTCAAAGTCTCAATCTGTAAATTAGTTAGAAGTTTCTTTTTAAGAACTTTTTTGTAAAACATATCCAGATTATACTCTGTAATATGAGAAAATCCATATTATATAAACTAGAATAATTTAAATGAATTGCATCATCATCAATATTTTTTAAATGCTTTTCCAACTTATATTTGTTTGGCTTCCATTCCTATCGCCATTTTAACATATAATAAACAAAATCTTTATATATGATAACATTTAGAGTTGAGAAGTCAATCTTATAATTCCGTTTAAATGTCTTATATGCTCTTCTTTACTCCATTCTCTACCTGGTAGAAATACTGTGTTTTGTTTTTAATATTGGAATCTAACGTTTTTATAACAAGACGAATTAAAGGTGTCTTTTTTCCTACCTCATTACAACATTGAGTCCATGATTAACAAACAATGTATAAAAGTGCTTTACCAGAGGATCAAAATCTTCTTCCATTTTGAACTTTTTGATCATATAATCAATAATATGTATATAACCAAATTTCTTTTTACGTAGTTTATCGTTTAGAAAGAAATAGAATTTTTTTCTATTTTCTGCTTGCTTTTAGTTTCTTCTAATACTTTGAGGTTAAGAATAACCTAAAGATTTATACTATAATAGTTTTCATAATCTTTACAATATTGCATCAGTACTTTTTTACAACATTCAACCAAACTATTGCACTCGTAAACATATAAAAAGTTTTTCAGTATTTCTACAAACTCTTTTTTTTAAAAAGAAAAATTATACTTTAGAACAGTTGTAAGCATTTTAACTACATCAAACTTTCCAATGTGTAAAAAATAGTTAAAGTGTTTTTACATTCAAATTCGTCTAAGTCCAACATGTTTGTTAACCCCTAACCATTAATGTAACGGCTCTTTAGTTATATATCAGATTCTCCAATGAATTTCCTTTGATTAATGACGAAAGATAGTTTAAATTGTGTAAATAACGACTTTTAAAAACTGTATATTCCATATACAAAAAATCCCTACTTCTACCTACAGTCTCTATTATATTAAGGGCTATTGAAAGCGTAGATCTAATGATTCCTGAGCTCTGCGTAGTGAAGTTATAGCTATATCATTACATGTTCTATCTCACTATAACAATTGATTTTAGTAATGTAAATTATAAAAAATTTCAGAAGAGAATACAAGAATCTTATTGTTTTCAGGTGTAATTGGTGCTGCTATATCGATAGTTAATGCAGCAATAATGTCACTATCGAAAACATAATATAGTTCTTTAAACACATTCGTAAAACACTGATCTGAATAATAATTCTTGTTATCACAACTTTCTACATATATTGCTGATGTAGGATAGACACTTTTAATCTCAGCAATTAAACTAGAAGTCTGATCTTTATTCAACAATTATAAACACGCTAACATGTCCTAAATGTGTTTTTAGAATGCCGATTTTAAGCATTGGATAATCTTTTAAGTATTGTCCCTTGTATACAAAATTCTTCTTCCAAACATGTTTATTCTTTTCAACATCTATACCAACAAAAAGGTTAAATTTGAAAGGAACAGTAACATAGGTTAGGTATTATTCCCCATATCCCATCAATATCATAATAAACTTTGCATTCTCCAAAATATCTTTTAAAACTTTCTTCTCCTCATAGTACGACGGTGCTACTGCCTTTGGAAACAGCACTGTAGAGAGCAGGTTAATTTTAGAAAAAAAATGAACAAAATTCTTTAAACTTTACTGATCTATATCTTATCTTTTCTGTTTGTAAAAGTAGTGTGTAGTTAGGACAAAAGGAAACATTAGCATCAATGAATAAAGAGCATTCTAACCCATAAAGTAGTAAAATTAAATCATACTAGTCATAAATTATTTCTTTTTCCCTATCGCGTAAAAAAGAAGTTTTATCATCTAAAAGTAACAGGATGGTTCTTACCACATCATCTATAATTATATTTTTACAATGAATTTCTTTTTATACCGTCAAAACCATAAAGGGTAGTTTTTTTTTTATGTAATACCCTATCAAATCTTTCTTAATTTAACTTTAAACTTGGTCAAGTTTTGATACTAGCTAAACACGGTTAGGTATACTTTTTATAAAATATACTACTAACCTTTTTTTAAACACAGCAATTCAAGATTAAAATATCAATTGATTTAAATATCTAATAACTTTATAAAAACGCTGTCAGTTTTTAGAATCATGTATTAAAAGATAACACTCAATTTAACTATTTACTTATATATTTATCATATATTGATGGAATGTATAATAAGTTAAAAAGTAAAAATTCGTGTGAATATGGCGGACGAGTAAGACCCATGTTGTATATCGCTCTCAATAATTTCGTGTTATTCATTGGAAATAGTGTAGTTTGGTTTGTACAGCAGAGTACTATATATTGCAATTGACTTTGGAGTTACGTTGGGACATTTTTTGGTGACTTTTGTGAATTAGTGGATCGGTTTTCCAGGGAAATTAATCGGGTTGAACAATCGAACAATCCATGAACGTAGCGAACGTCTGAGCGCTAGTGGTTCGCCGTTATTCAGTTTGAAGTCAAGCAAAGTATTGTCGTGTATTTCTGTGTTGACAGCTCATATAAGGAGAGTGTACTGTGAGATGGATTAAGTGAAAGTTCGGAATTCAATCTCTATCCCGATCCTAAGTGCATCGACATACTGATATGCTCATGTGTCATATTAATATGAAATACTATTTGAATTTTGACAGTTGAGGCGAAAGCTACATGTGTATATCGATGAGCCTCCCTGGTAAATCGACTTCAACATACCACTATCAAGACAAACTCGATTTGATCATACTGCTCTCGCAATACATATAATACACATGTACTTACTGCGGTGTCTATAGATCGGTCCCTGTAGTGTGAACGTGGGATCTGTATCTGTGTTATGTTTGCTGGACGATGACATTTAAGTAAACAGTGAATATCGCGAGTAGCGCAGATTACATGTGTGTGCAAAGCGCGAGATATAATATTCATATGGTTCAGTGCTAAACACATCTATCGTCTGGGTTTTCCGTCTGATATCGTGCACTCAATAGTCTCTAGTGCATTATGAAATAGTATTCTACTTATCTATTCTATGGGGTATGTCACGCAGCCCTGCGTCGGTTTGTTTTCATTGCTCTAAACCTGTAAGAGATTTCGTATGTTGTGTGGTATGCAAGCGTTATTATCATCGGGCGTGTGCCGAAGAGATTGCTCTGGTCTTTGATGACATTTTTGTTTTAAATTGTACACACGAGTCAACAAATATGGAAGAAATTCTTGAAAGGCTGTTGCAGAAGGAATTTAAAGGGTTAAAAAAGGACATCAATGAGCAGCTCAAAGAGTTTAAAGGAGAGGTAAATGGAATGGTTAATCGGCAGCTCGAGCAGTTTAAGCGAGAAACTACTGTATTGATTAAAGAGAAGCTCCATGATTTCCGTGTGTCTCTTGATTCCTTATCGGGACGTTTTGATGATGTGGATAATCGTGTTCAAGGGTGTGAAGCCACTATCAGTAGGTTGCGAGATGAGAGTCCGAATATGCGTGAGGATATTAGAGAGTTAAAAGTGGCGATATCAAAGTTTGATTTTAATGCCCCTGGAGTTCAGCAATCGGTAGATTCTCAAGACTTAGTGGCAGAGGTGGTTGACCGTTTACATCGATAAAAAAATCTAATGATTTTTGGTCTTGCTGAGCAATCTGGGGAAGCTAGCTGTGATGTTGATGCTGTAAAAAATTTATTGGCGTCTACTGGGGCTGAGGTTGCTCCTATGACGGTCTCACGTTTGGGTGTTCGTAGAGGCGGTGCTGCTCCGAGGCCTATTAAAGCTGTGCTACAAGACTCTCACGATGTTATTGATGTCCTGAGGAATAAAAGGAGGTTAAAAGACACCAGTGCAAGGATCATGGCGGATTTAACTGTAAATCAGACGGATCATCTACGCGATCTCAGGAAGCAGCTGTCAGATTTGGAGGGACAGGGTGTTACTGGGAAGACGATAAAGTACATTAGAGGTATTCCGAGGATCGTGGATGCTTCAGTCAGCAATGAGAACAGACATAACCAAAAAAACTAGATTCTAGACGGGACATCTCTATATTTTATCAGAATGTGAGAGGACTAAGGACAAAGCTTCCAAACCTACGTAACTTTGTCTTAAGAAACAATTTTACGATTTTAATTTTCGTTGAGACGTGGCTTTCCGAGGACATTTCCAATAACGAACTTGGTTTGCGTAATTATAATATTTTTAGGTGTGATAGATCTGTTTTTGCTAGTGATAAAACTCGAGGAGGAGGCGTGCTTATTGCAGTACATCGATCAGTGACTGCGAAGATTCTGCCTAACCCCACGGTGTCACTGGAGCAGGTTTTTGTTCTTATACAGATGTATGGTACTCGTTTAGTGATAGGAACCGTTTATATTCCTCCTTCTTCCCCGATATGTGTGTACCAGGAGTATTGCCAAGCGGTTGAGCGTGTTATTTGTGAAGCAGGTGATTCACACTCGTTATTTATCGGTGATTATAATATACCGGGTTTTTCTGACATTGATCCACGTAACTTTGCTGGGTACATTAATGAAAAATCGTCCTGTGCTGCGCTACTAGAATTGTTTTCATCGTTTAACTTGGAACAAATAAATAATGTTAAAAATGAACGAGGAAGATTATTGGATCTGGTGTTTTCTGATTTGTCATGCTCAAGTATGATGGCTGTGGACTATGTTTCACCAATTGACCCTCCGCATCCTCCACTAGAGGTGTTTATTAATAATATTACTGGTCTAGCTCCAACTGAATCGGAATCTATTAGTTTTCTTGACTTCACTAAAGCAGACTATCCGGCCATTTTGGAGAGGTTATTTAATATCCAGTGGGATCGGATCTTTGAATCTCAGGATGTAGAATGTGTCGTGAATAATTTTTATCATGAGTTGCGTGCGGTAATTGATAATTGTGTACCGCGTGTTACTGTACATCCTTCTACCTACCCAAAATGGGTTAGCTGTAATACGCGTGGCCTCATTCAGAGGAAGAAGACAGTGCATGCTCGCCTAAAGCGTAAATACTCTGATCAAGTAGCGGAAGAGTTTAGGAGGTTGCGATCTGATTCTAAAAGAAGTCTCGAACTTGACTACTCTTTGTATATTGCGGGTGTTGAATCTTCGTTGAAAGGAAGTGACAATGTTAAGCCGTTTTGGAATCATGTCAGTAGTGTTAGAAAAACTGCGGGCCTTCCGGTGACTATGTGCATTGATGATATACAGTCTAGTTCATCGCGAGATATTGCGGATATGTTTGCCAACTATTTTGCAAATGTATTCGTTGCGCCTGAGTATTCTCACGATACTACTGATAATGGTAATTTGGTTCAAGAGGGTGAAATTGATCTCTTCGAGATTGTCTTGTCAGAAACTGATGTGCGAAGGAAGCTTTCTGCTTTGGATGTCAACAAGAGTACGGGGCCTGATGGAATCTCGCCATTATTTGTAAAAGAGTGCAGAGACGCTTTGGTAAGCCCTCTGACACGTTTATTTAATCTTTCGTTGGCCAAAGGTGTTGTGCCTAGAATCTGGAAGGTTTCCTTCGTTACACCGGTTCATAAAAAAGGGGATGTAAGTAACATTCGTAATTATCGACCAATTGCTAATCAATCCTGCTTTCCGAAGTTGCTTGATGCCTTGGTTACAGAAGTAGTCTCGAGATGTTCTGAGCGAGTTATAATACCTGAGCAGCATGGTTTTTGTAAAGGGCGATCTACTGTATCCAATCTCTTGATATATGTTAATTTTATCACAACACAGATTGAGGGGGGTTGTCAAGTGGATGCTGTATATACCGATCTCATGAAAGCATTTGATACGGTTGATCATAGCTTGTTGATTCGCAAACTTAGAGGTTTTGGGATTCACGGGACTTTGTTACAGTGGATCGCCTCATATGTCAGTAAACGGGAATTAATTATAAAGGTTAGAAACGATAATTCTCACACAATCATTGCTTTGTCTGGTGTTCCACAGGGATCTCACTTGGGTCCTCTTCTGTTTGTACTATTTATCAATGATATTTCTAGGTGTTTCCGCTTTTCGCAATATTTGCTGTATGCTGATGATTTAAAGGTGTACAAAACAATTCGATGTGTGCAGGATGCGCTTGAGTTACAGAGTGACCTTGACAGACTCTTTGAGTGGTGCGAGCAAAATAGACTATCTCTCAATACTTCGAAATGCCTAACAATTTCTTTCTATCGAGTCAGCGAACCGTTTTTTTTTGAGCTATTCTTTGGGAAACTCTGAGCTTTTGCGTGTTAGCTCTGTCAAAGATCTCGGTGTATATATGACGTCACCGATGTGCTTTAACCAGCATATATCAATTATTTGTGGGCGTGCGTTGCGAATGTTGGGTTTTATCAGACGAAATACCGTAGACTTCAAGAACCCAAATTCGTTAAAAATATTATTTTGTGCTCTAGTGAGTCCGATACTGGAATATGCGTCGGTTATTTGGAGCCCACGTTATAAGAACGCTATAAACAGTTTGGAGCGTGTTCAGGCAAAGTTTTCAAGGTTTTTAATGTTTAAATTTAAGATTAAGGGTTGTAGCAGTCATGAATATCTACAAAATGCATTGCAAATGTCAACTCTTGAATTGCGTAGGTTAAGAGCTGAATTGATTATTTTATATAAAAGTGTGTGGGGCATGGTGAGCTGTACTGAACTTCTTACCGCAGTTACTATTTCGGTTCCGGTGCAAAAAACTCGTAACCATCGTATTTTCTATGTGCATTCTCATCGTACAAATTACGGGTTGAACGAGCCTATCACCAGAATGCTACATGATGGCAATTCCGCAGCAGTGTTTATTGATTTTTTTTGTTCTCCGATGTCTATATTTCTTCGTCAACTTAATAGCTACATTAATATGAGTGCGACGACTTAGATGTTAATTTTAATAAATTATTGTATGTAATGTTTGTACTTCTGCTATTCTAATTGTCTGCCAAATGATATTGTTATCAAGGGACTTGTCCCGTCTATTATCTAATAAATAAATAAATAATAAATAAATAAATAAATGTTTAAAACAACATTAAACATTTTCTTTATAACCACTTTACGTTTAAATAAAAAACTTTTAATTACTAAACTCACATTTTCTAAAATTAAAATATACTGACTTCTTATCAACTTTAAGTTCATTTTCCAAGTAGCTCAATAAACAAAACTTCAATATATAATTATAAAGAGTTTTACTTCTATCATGTTCAATTAGGGGGAAGAAAAAATAAAAAATTCAAAACAACCACATATCTGTTTTAATACAAGATTTTAGCTATCTCATTATGTACTGTAACCGGGAAATTACTCTCCGGCACCTTCGTCCTATTCCCCCGGACTGTCTCCCAGGGCGCCAGCCGCCTAGAGACGGCCCTAAAAAAAAGTGACTCGATTTGACTCGATAGCTAGCTTAATTCGACAGCGGGAGAATTGACGGCACAAGCCACTAGCTCAGGTTCTACGGTAGAGGGGCGGGGCCGACACGCACAACAAACAAAAAAAAATAACTCGGTAATTAAATTTGATATAACAGAGTAGAGTTTATTAATTTGAAAAAGTATTTGGCTTGAGACCGTTTCGGAAGTGAAATAGAAATCGTAACAAAAAATAGGTGGAATGCGATATACAATGGTAGATTACGAGAATAAAAAAAAATGGAATATAAAGCAAAAAGTTTAAATTTCGGTAGATCAGCGGTAAATACTTCGATAAATTGACGGTGAATAAGACAACTAATTCCCAGTTCTCGGGATCTCGACAACTTCGATGACTTTCTCAATTACTGAGATCCAAGCAAAATTATAATTATTAATGAGATCGAATACATAAAAATTAGCGAACAACGCGCAGAATCTCTTACTTTCTAATTCTAAATTAACTTAGGCTAGTAATAAACTGACGCAAAAGACACTGAAAAATACTCTCGATCGCGCCCTTCACTCTAAAGCATCGGCTGAGAAATTAACAATACAGTCGTTTCGCTCACGTGGGACCAATCTCCCAACACGACAGCACGAAAATCGATCGAGAGGCTACTAACTAACTCACTGAACGAAAGAACTTTTCTTTCGGTTTTCCCGAAAATTCGGCTTAGGATGGCGGTACTAAAACACCGGTTTTCTCAGCCTACGGCTGAGCCCGGTACGACAGCACGATAATTTCGAGAAACACTGACTAACTAATTTTCCTAATAAATTCTCTAAATTACACACACAAAATCAGTCTTATTTTGTCCTAAAATTCTACCACAACCAACAAACCAAAGAACCAAGGACGAAACGCCTTCTAGTCGGTCGCCGCACGCACACGCTGCTCGAAATATTCGGAAATAATTTGCCGTTGCGATACTTCAATGACAAAGTCGGCCGATAGATCTTCTTGGTCAGAATATTTCGACAGCCACGATAATTTCGGTAATACAATACAATTTCGCTTATCAAAAAAAAAAGATGCAAAGTAGAACTTTGCACATTGCTTCCTCATATAAAATATGTAAATAGTTGTAAAGAGGGCATTTTTAAATTTCAATTTTTCACAAATCTACCTCTATGAGGAAGATATTTATTATTTATTTTGGCTTCCTCATAGAGGAAGCTTTGTGAAAAATTGAAATTTAAAAATGCCCTCTTTACAACTATTTACATATTTTATATGAGGAAGCAATGTGCAAAGTTCTACTTTGCATCTTTTTTTTTGAACATACTAGGCTAATCACACGCACTGGCGCGCGTGTCTGAAAAACTTTTGCGCTGCATCGCTCTTATAAAATGTTACCTCTTCGTCTTATGTCAAATTTCACATCAAACTGATTTTGTTTACAACGGACTTTCCTGACAAACCAATCACAGTTCGAATAGTTTGCTAACAATGCATTCCGTTACTCATCAACTTTTTAAAAGTTAGATCACTGTCATATTGAAAGCCGTAAAACCCCAACCACTTTACCGATCATCACCAAATTGCGTACACAGCGGGGCTGTATGTTATTTTCCGACTGTACAACATTTCGGTTCATTTCTCAAGATTCGACGTAATTTAGAGCAAAATGTATTTTTTTCGAAAAATTCAAAATTCTATAAAATCGGAACCGCTTTACCGATTTCGCTGAAATTCAATACCAAACGTCATTTAACGTGTCTTCATTTATAAAGAACTATTTAGCTAAATTGGCGAACTTTTACGAAAGTTAGAGCGATCACGACATTTTTTGAAAAAATTAAAAATTGCATAAAATCTGTTTACATTGATACATTTAATTAAAAATCACGTCAATAACAGAAGAGTCAATACTCTACCTGTGTGCAAAATTTTAGCTAGATCCATCGTGCCGTTCGTGAGTTATGGGCAATTGAATTTTCAGTGTCTGGATACATACACACACACACACACACACACACACACACACACACACACACACACACACACACACACACACACACACACACACACACACACACACACACACACACACACACACACACACACATACACACATACAGACATATTTTCTAGACCACTTTTCTCGAATTTTTAGGTGATTCTAAGCATACTGACATGAAAATCTCGAAAAAAAAAATTTTCACGAAAACAAAGCTTCCTCTATGAGGAAGCAAAATTATACAAAATTTACGGCTGAAAGATAAATACAACAAACCGATATTCGGCGAAATAGAATTAGAACGGTAAACAAATAGATAACGGAGAAATATGCGACAGAGAATATAAGTGATAGAAATAGAAATAGAAATAGAATTAGACGAAAAACGAAATAGAAATAGACGAAGTAGAAATAGACCCTTCGCGACAGCCTCCTCTCTTCCAGGGCCTAAACTACGGCGAGTAATTTACTCGCGAAAAATTCACTTAATAATTTAGTATAAATCGACTCACAGCTTCCAGATCCGACAAAACTGACTCCCGGGATACGGGTACTCACGTCCTCACTGGCACTAGTCCTCACGATAATTTTTCGACCTCCCTCCGGTGGATCGGCCGCTACTCTCGGCCCAACGATAAGTTCCTGAAGCTCCGAGACACGTCCGCGGTCGATCGAGGCTAATCACGAAGTTCTCGATGATCCTTAGCTTTTCGAAAACGGGAGCAAGTGATCCCCACTTTAAGTCCTCGATCACCGAAAATTTCCGACGCGTGCCGACAGCTTCCCTCACTTCTTAATGGTCGTCTCCTTACTGCTCCTCACCGCTGTCCCTCATAAACAAAGTGTTGTCGATTTCTCCACACCCCGACAGCGAAAGAAATTTTGCCAATGATTGATGTTGTGGGTGATGTTTTAACCACGGCCAGCGGTTACCTTACATGTTGATTTTTCCTCGCTGCAATTTGTTCATGTTATTGCTGAGGTTGAACCGCTGGAAAACTCGCGGGATTAATTTTTGTAGCCTGATTTAATTCGTGGGGGTGTCCGAGAATTTTCGACAGCGTTACATGGCCCCGCCTCAGCCTGCGGTGCGGTGAATCCCGTATACCGGCCAACGCTGACTCGCATGGAAAAACTCGTGGGCATCTCGGGTGGTGGAGGTGCCGCCTCATGGCTCGAGTACGCCAAAAGGTAGATGTCCATCGAGGGGATGACG
This sequence comes from Ephialtes manifestator, assembly GCA_963970395.1. Taxonomy (NCBI): domain Eukaryota; kingdom Metazoa; phylum Arthropoda; class Insecta; order Hymenoptera; family Ichneumonidae; genus Ephialtes; species Ephialtes manifestator. The sequence continues at coordinate 23,638 of CAXAOA010000025.1, read as the reverse complement.
TCCATAAATTCCAACGGAATTCAGGGGCTGCTCCGGGGCATTTAAATTTCGTCCCACCAAGCAATCGGTGCCTCATCTTTTCCTCAAAAGTTGGCGGTTAAAAATATTGGAGGTCCATTGCTCTAATCTAATCGGGCAGAGCGGGCACGACGGTGGTAAGATTCCAGTCGTCCGTGGCCCTCTGTCTCAAGTTGTGTATTTCGCCGACGAGGTGAACGATCTCGTCGGGAACTGAAACCTTCAGTTGGCGTCCACTCCGCGTGAAGGTGAGGTCTAACTGCACACCCCTCGGTTCCTCACTTCCTTAGGGCTAACGCATGTCCTTGGGACCAAGACAGCCTGACGACAGCGGATAAAGATGACAGCATCAAAATACAAAAGTCCACCGGTGGTCGCGTTCTTGACGGGGCCAGTGAGGTCGGAGTTTACACAAATAATACAAACTTATCCTAACGAAATTACATTCTACGAGAAATATTATTCTAACCCTAACTTAAACCTAATTTTTGCCCTGGAGAGAGCTCGACAGCGGACGGTATGCAAAATTGTAGCCCTAGGGCTTCCGACAGCAGCAGTAACGCGGTGCGCAAAAGCACCACGTTACAGTACCTTATTTTATTTAAATATGTATGTATGCGATTTAAGTAAAACTTAAAGTTTAGACTGCGGACATTTTTTAATAACAGGTTACAATTATGATCAATTTCTTAGAAATACCGATAGATATAACTTAAAAACAAAATTTATCTTTATTAACTATAATAAGATCTATATAGCAGTCTGCATCACGCTTTAACTAAGTATTATTAGAGTAAAATGTAGGTTTTTTTTAAAAAAGCTAAAATACTAAAATCTTGTATACTAATTTTGCAAACTTCCCCCCAGATTTAAATGTTACAGTTTATAGTATTACCTTAAATCAAATGTCTTTAATGTTTAGGCCAATCTTCTCCCACAACCATTGACTACATAGTTCATTTCTCTTCGTAAATTAAGCGATATTTCGAAAAAACTCCGGGTTTTTATGCTTAATATAACCCGTTACACTAATTTTTATATAATAAATTTAGTCAAAATACTCGTGATTAGATAGTTTTATGCATACTAATTTTTTTTTAAATTTTTTTCCCTCCCTTTCATTTTTTTTTCCTTCACCTACCCTTTGAGGAAAAAATTAGGGTGACATGACAATTTTATTTGATCAGATGCATCTAATGCAACTTTAAACTGTTTATACTAACATTATATATATGTATTTTTTAAAGCTCTCCCATTTGTTAACAAAATATACAATTAGCTAGTCTTTATAAAAAACATTGTATGAATAGTATAATTATAATTTTGATTTTATAATGGTGTAAGAAGATAAATAAACAATTGTTCTATAATTGAACTTTTTCTCTTTTACTTTTCGAAAGTTAACAATAGCAATTGTATAGTAATAAAAAAACGCGATAATAATTATTAAAATTTAACAATGATTATTAGTAGGTACTATATTTTATATACTTGCGTCGAGTCTATGAACGTATTATTATCATAGATTTTTGTTTAGCAGGGTTATAAGTTAAATAAATTTAAAACTTTAATATTATATCTACCTAAACCTAAGTATATAATTATAGGTATATTGATCATAACGTGAACTACCTTTACTATTTGCTTTATCCCCTCGAAACAAGGTTATAAAAGTTGTTATATAGTTGTAATAATGAATAATAATATTTTATTTGTATTTAGATAGAAAAAATAGATTATCATCAAGTACAATATTGTTGATACTTACATCGGCATAGAGGTATATACATCTATAAACTGTACTTTATGTTTACAAGGGGTTAGAAATAAATAAAAAATAAAAATTATTTTATGTCCTTATAAGATTTCTTTTAGTTTCTGCTTTAGATATAGAATGAAATCTAATATTTTACAAAAACTATACAGGTTATTGTCTTAACATATCTAAATACCTTACAAAAACCCTATTCAAAACTTTTTAGATTTTCTTATTTTTTACCCTATCAAAAGTTAGATAAAAATAAATTTATAAAGTATTGTGTTTATAAATGTTATAATTGTAAAATAGATATTATACATTAAAATAACGTCTATATAATGAAATAAATAAAAAATTGAAATTTTTAAAACATCCTTTGACTATGGATTAGTAGAAAAAGTTACATAAAAACTGTATTTATAAGTTTATAGTCTTTAAGAATCCATTAACCGTTTTTGAAATTAAGAAATTAATAATATAAAGGATCATAATGTTACTAATTGAACTGTTTATGGATTGTTTAAAAACATATTTTGCCCACACAATTTTCAAATATAAGGGTCGTTAAAATATATAAAATGTTCGAAAAAGAATATTAGAATTAAAAAATTAGAAATGTAAAATAGTTTTTTTATCGTTATAGATAATCTCAATGTTATATTCATTTTTAGAATCGAGAATAAAATACTATAGAATACCATATTGTCTATGATTGTTCTTATGTCAAATTGTTTGGATTCATTTGTTGTATAGAGGTTACAACATCAAAAATTGTTATATGAAATTTTCTTATTTTCTACAAAAATACGATAAGGTAGGCAACATTATACTCCATTAAGTGTTCCAACACACTTTAAAAAGTGTCTACTTGAAACGTTAAAATAAAAAATGCTACCACTGGGATTCAAACACCTGACATATCAAGTTCGAGTACAACAATTTAACCACTATTCCATTAAGTGTTCCAACACACTTTAAAAAGTGTCTACTTGAAACGTTAAAATAAAAAATGCTACCACTGGAATTCAAACACCTGACATATCAAGTTCGAGTACAACAATTCAACCACTATTCCATTAAGTGTTCCAACACACTTTAAAAAGTGTCTACTTGAAACGTTAAAATAAAAAAATGCTACCACTGGGATTCAAACACCTGACATATCAAGTTCGAGTACAACAATTCAACCACTATTCCATTAAGAGATGAAACTCATAATAGATACTATAAGTTAATGGGTTCAAAAAATGTATAAAAAATCTTAGTACATCTCTATTTTTAAAGGGCATATGAGTTACAACTTTTAACAGTGATATTAAGTTTATAAATACGTTTATATTGGTATACTTAAAAACTCGTTTGTTTCATGATTATAGGTTTGATATAAACTTAAAATTATAAATCTTCAACACAATGTAGAGTACTTTAAAAAACCTCTTTACACCATATGGTAATCTTATAATAAATATTGGTTCTTTTACTATAAAATTGTTTAAATACTTCTTCTATGATGGTCTTCTTTATCTTGTTGTAACCTTTTTTTAAGTATCTTTTAGATAACTATAGGGTCAATTACACTACTTTTTAATCGTATAATGACATTATATAGATATTTAATTAAACACTTTCCTCTATAAACTCTACCATTTAGACTTACTACATTTTTTTACTCTAATGTTTTACACCTTATATTCTCTTAAACTTTTAATTTACTTTAAAATCTGTCTATTACCTATATTATTGTGGGTTAATTGATTCTTAATGATGACTATATGTCAGTAAAATCTAATTTTTAATTAAAAAATAGATTATCTTTCTCTGAGAGAAAAAGTCTGTAAAAGTGTCTTGTAAGTCTTTTATCATTATAAAAATACTCATTACTCTGATAAGTATTGACTTTTCTCGTTTTCAGCCTTGTAACTTTTTTGGATTTTTCTCTTATTTTTCGCTCTATAGATTAAGTTAGACTATTTAGAGGTGTTTAAATTCTTATATAGTATTTTATTATCTTGTTTAATATTAAATGCATATCATTATCTTCTGTGTTAGTCTCTTATAGCGACTCTAGTCAAAAACAGAAATACGAAAAATCGGTAACTTGGTTATCAAATTAGGACTTACCTAATGTTGGCCTCACAAATTCTTATTAATATATTTTTCTAAAACAACAAATCAATATTTTGAATCATTGTTTTGTTCCAAAATAAAGGAGTTGCAGATAATTGGACTTCGTTAGATCTTTACTTTAAAACATTGAATGAATATACAACACATAATTTGTTTATGTCCTCTCCTTTTTATAAACTATTGGTAGATTAAACGTTTCACAAATTAATTTTATTTTTTGTTTTAAATACTCAGTTACACGAAACTTTTTTAAAAAATCTTATAGCATTTTTATAACAAATTGGTGTTTAATATATAAATCTTGCTACCTAATAGTATCTTTTTTTTAGCTAAAGCTTTTAAAATATAGTATTAGTGTGTTTTTATTTTAAAATCTTCTTTACAAAGACAAAGTTTTCGAAAAATATTTAAAAAAATTTAAAATAACAATTTAATGATTCTAATGTTTTAAACACTACAATATATTAGGTAGTACTATTACCTTTAATGAATACACGATATAAATTAAAGATAGGTAGAGTTATAAGAAATTGTTATTTTTTAAAATCTACATTATATTTAGATCCTGCACTAAGTCTTAATAAACAAACAATAACAGTTATAAAAACAAAACATAACATCTAAAAAATTTATTATAAAATTATACAAGTTAAGTACTTGTATAAAATAGTTACAACAAACAAAGTTATATAAGATTAATATAACATCCTTTGGATAATTTTATTACATTACTTGTATAGTTCATACAAATATATGAGAGACAAAAATCTTCTTCCCTCTTAAATTAAAATAAAGCTGTTAAAGACACTTGTCTTTCTAACAACACTTTATGCATCCTGTCCTATTAAGATGAAATTTATAAATCCCTAATTTTTATTTAGCTTGTATTAAAACACTTTGTCTTATACAAAAGCTTTGATTCGTTCTTTTAAATATGCTCCTTGGGGTCTTTAAATTAAAATTTTTTAATATATATAAGTGGTTGTTGTTAATTAAATCATGTTTTATTGATAAGTAATCATTTGTGTGTAACAGAACGGAATATAACTTTATTTTTATTCTTAAGACATTTGCTCAACTAACTTGTCAACAGAATTGGTTGTCAAGAGACTGAAACAAAAACTTGTCTAACTATGCACACCTTCACTCTCAATCATTGAATATATAATCTCGAACATTTTCCCGGCCTTGAAATATAAATTATTTCAACAACAATTGTATTATATGCAGATAAGTCAATCGGTTAACAGAACACTTTCAGAGTATAGTTTTTTTTTTCAATTTTCATTTATAACTAAAATGTAATCGATATTTTAGTCATTCTTCTCAATGTCGAACGGCAAGGCGCATACTTTTCGTACTGCTCGCTTAAAAGTTCCAGAAGCGCTTTTGACCGTTACGACGCGTACAATGCCATCGTCTCCAGGATGAACAGCCAAAACTCGAGCCAATGGCCAATTCAAAGACGAAGAATTTTCCTCTATCAATAAGACCAACCGTCCTACTTCTAGGTTTTTGTCTCCTTTATACCATTTAGATCTGGTTTGCAATTGGTGTAGGTATTCTCGTTTCCACCTTTTCCAAAAGTGTTGGTGCAACTTTTGCAAATGCTGCCATGCTGACAAGCGATTATCGGACACATCAGAATACTGATACTGTGGGGGTTCGACGAGCGATTCACCGACCAGGAAATGAGCTGGTGTGAGGGCCATGAGATCATTCGGATCAGATGATATAGATGTCAACGGCCTTGAGTTCAATATAGCCTCTATTTCGACTAGTAAGGTGTAGTACTCCTCGTAGATATACTTTTGACCTTGAGTTATGATTTTCAGATGTCGCTTCACGCTTTTCACTGCGGCCTCCCACAATCCTCCGAAGTGTGGTGACCTCGGTGGAATAAAATGCCAAGTAACCTTTCGAGCAGCTAACTTTGATTGTATCTCGTCCTTTTTTTGTTGTAAAAAGTCGTATACTTCACACAATTCTCGTGCTGCTCCGACGAAATTTGTCCCGTTGTCTGAGTACATATGGGCACATGTACCTCTTCGCGCGGCAAATCTTCGAAAAGCTGCCAGGAACGCTTCGGTACTGAGATTCGTAACCAATTCCAAATGAACGGCCTTTGTACTAAAGCATATGAATACCGCAATATAGACTTTGAATACGGGTACTCTACCTCTACCTTTGCTTGCTCGCATCTCGAGAGGCCCAGCATAATCTACTCCACAATGGTAAAACGGTCGATTAAAACCTTCTACTCTTGACTTTGGTAGATCTGCCATTTCAGTGTTGGATAGTCGTGGTTTGTATCGAAAACATTTTATGCAGTTTCGTGTTATTTTTCTTATAGTTATTCCGTTCCACAGTGCATTAAACGTTCATGCTCTTTCTTCATAATTAAAGTAGTTACCGAATGTTTTGCCGGTAATACTACAGGATGTCGTTGGTCCACGAAGAGGTCTGCGTTCTCTAGTCGTCCACCCACTCTAATCAATCCGTTATCATCCAAAAAAGGCTTTAGATTGTGTAACGAGCTTTTGTTGTCAACAATCTTATTTTTTCGTAAATCTTGTATCTCTTGTTTAAATCTTTCTTCTTGTATCAGTCGTACGATGGAAGTCGCTGCTTTTCGACGTTCTTCGACGTTTGGTGACCCATTATACGGTTTCCCTTTCGGTTAGTCAGTGCTCTATGACAGTACGCAACGACTCTTTCTAACTTATCGTAGTTCGAATATTTCGTCAACATCTCGCTCACTGGTGATACGGTTACCAGTAATACATTCTTTTTCAATCCTGGGATCTCACTCGGAGTTTTGAGTATTTGAAGTGGCTATTTTTCCCGTGACAGTAACCACCGTGGCCCGCTCCACCACAATTCATTATTTTGCAGTGATTGTACAGGAATTCCTCTGGAAATTAAATCTGCTGGATTGTCCGTTGATGATACGTGTTTCCACTGATCACTCGATGTGCTGCGTTGTATTTCCGCTACTCTGTTTGCCACATATGTTTCTAAGTGACTCGTAGACTTTCGAATCCACGCTAAGGTGATTGTAGAGTCACTCCATAAATGAATCTCAGTGATCTTTTCTTTCAATGACTTTTGTACTATTAAGACGAGTCTTGTTAGTAACAATGCCGCGTTCAACTCCAACCTTGGAAACGACACGGTCTTTAAAGGCGCAACTCTAGATTTGGAACAAATCAATCGAGACGTCGTCGACCCAAACGAGTCCTGTGCTACGGCATATACACAGGCTCCATAAGCCTTTTCCGAAGCATCTCCAAAACCATGAAGTTTGATATCACCCTGATGAGTTCCAGGATTGATTTGCCTAGGTATGCGAAGTTCGTTGAGTTTAAGCAGACTATTATAATAACTCGACCATTGATCGTCTATTGCTTTCGATACTTGTTCATCCCAACTTATCTGTGATTGCCACAACTGCTGCATTATCATCTTCGCAACGATCAAAACTGGCCCGATTAGACCCAACGGATCATATATCTGTGCCACTCTTGCAAGAATATTGCGCTTAGTGATCTTGTAATTTTCCGACACAACAACTTTATATTGCAGAGTATCTGTATTCGCGTTCCAGAGTATGCCGAGAGTAGCAATCGCTTCTTGTTTATTGATCACCATTAAACTACTCGATTTATTATCCTTGGATAATTTTTCTAAAATGCGTTCGTCATTGGTTCGCCACTTGCGTAGAACGAAACCCCCACGTTTTAAGAGGCTTGAAAGGTTCGATTGGCAATCGATTGCTTCCTTCAAGGAATTAGCGCCAGTAAGGACATCGTCCATGTAAAAATCGCGTTCTAGAACTGAAGCTTCGAGTGGGAAATCTTGTCGTTCGTCTTGTGCCAATTGTCGCAAACAACGGATGGCGAGGAAAGGTGCACAGGAGGTGCCGTAAGTAACCGTATTCAACCTGTAAACGCGAATCGGTTGATCGAACTCCTTTCTCCAAAATATTCGCTGCAAATTCGTGTCGTCTTGTGCGACGTCTATTTGCCTGTACATCTTTTCAATGTCGGCTGTAATAACATAGTTGTGACTACGAAATCGAATAATGATATCGATTAAATCGTTTTGTATGTTGGGTCCCACTAAAAGCCTGTCGTTCAGCGATACACCAGTCGAGGTTTTCGCCGACCCGTCGAAGACAACTCGCAGTTTCGTTGAGAGACTTTCGGTTTTGATTATTGCCTGATGAGGTAGATAATAATTGCCTTCTTTATCCAATGCCTCTTCTTTTGGTACTGCTTTCATGTGACCCATAGCTTCATATTCGTCCAAGAATGCTGTATACGATCTCTTTAACTCGGGCTGTCTCTTAAAACGCCGCTCTAGCGAGTAGAATCTTTGCAGCGCTGCTTCACTGGACTGACCAAGGATTACAGTTTCGTCTTGCGGTAACGATACCACGAATCTTCCTTCTGAGTTACGTCTGACAGTCTCCTGAAAATATCTCTCGCAATCGGTTTCTAGTTTGGAATGAGGTCTTTTACAATCTACTTCCTCAATCTGCCAAAATTTTTCGAGCTGTTTGTCCAAACTCGACGTCGTGCTCAGAAGACAGGAAACAGATTTTGGTTCGATGTTTTCAACTAATTTTCCACCGACGACCCACCCGAGTAAAGTCTTCTGCAAGATTGGTTGATTCTCTCTCAATGGTATTCTTCCGACACATAATAGGTTCCAGAACAACTCTGCTCCGATTAACAAATCAATTTCACTGGGAACATCGTAACTAGGATCGGCCAAATGTAAATCATTCGGAATCTGCAAATTCACCTTGATTTGTGGTAGTTTACTTGTGATTGTACGTAGTACACAACAATCCAATCGAGAAGTGAATCCGTTATGCATCGATTTTATTCTGATTTTCGCTGATTCAAAAACTGATGTGCTTGTTTTATCCACTCCAGAAATGGGAAGATGAATTCGACTACACGGAATTCGCAACTTTGTCATTAAACTTTTCGTAATCAAATGAGATTGAGATCCTTGATCTAGTAAAGCCTTGCAAATATGGGGCCTTCCATCTGCATCCAACACGATTACTTGTGCTGTAGATAATATTACCTGAGAAATCTGTCTCGGAACATGCGTTACGACAGCTGACGAATTGTATTCAGCGCTGGGGCTATTCGAAGTAGTCGGGTTCTGAGAAGAAACGCTTTGACTTTTTTGAATCACACCTTCAATATGTAGAAGTGTGTTGTGCTTTTTTGAACATTTTCTGCACGTTGATGATGTACAGTCTTTAACGAAATGTCCTTTCCTCAAGCAATTTATACACATCTGTTTGGTTTTAGCTTCGACTATTCGTTTGTCGATTGGCAACTCCAAAAAATCTTTGCATCGATAAATTTGATGTTCACCGTTGCAACACGAGCACGATTCGACTGTTGTAGTGGCAAAAGAAACGTTCTTGTTATGTATTCTTTTTTGGACTAGACTTTTCTCGGACTTTGATATTATGTTCTCAGTTATTTCTAATGTGTGACACCGCCTGGAAAGAAAATCTAAAAAGTTGTCCATCGATGGCATCTCTTGACCTAATTCTTTTCCCACGTAGAATTCCCATTCGCATCGAGTTTGATGATCAAGTTGTCTCGTCGACACAAATAGTAGAAGTGTGTCCCAATGATCTACCGGCTGTTCTAGGGTAGCTAACGCTCGTGAATGACTCCGAATATGATCGATGAACGCTCTTAAAGCTCCGTGACTTTCTTTCGATACCGTTGGAAACTCGAGTAGCTCCTTGATATGTGTATTAATAATCAACTTTTTATTCTCGTATCGTTCTTTCAACAGATTCCAAGCAATCTGGTAGTTTTCGGCTGAAGCTTGTAAGGCTTGAATTGAATGTAGCGGTTCTCCTTTGAGCGAACTACGCAGATATTGAAACTTCTGAATATCGTTTAGATGTTGATTCTCAACGATCAATGATTGAAAAGAATCCTTGAAGAACAACCACTTATCATACTCGCCATTGAATGTCGGCAAATTCAATATCGGTAACTTAACTTGCATTTGATTCCCTGTTGCGTTATCTCTGGAAATCCCACCACGTTCACGGACGTCGATCTCGCCCGCAAATGCGCGATTCGCTTGATTGTGTTCGTCTATTTTATTATGAGCTAGAGCTACGACTCTAAAATACGAGCGTTCAAATGCATTTCGCTCAGTCTCAAATTCAAACTCGAGTACTTGCCTATTTTGTGGCGTAACTTCTCCAGCTAATGAAAGCTCTTCTATTTCGTCTTGAATATTTTCAAATTTGTCGTATGATGCTTTGATTCTATCCAATCTCACCGGCAATTGTAACATTTCCTCTGGTGAACAATTGTGGACGAAGGTTTCAAATCGTGTAATCCCTGCTTTTATTTGACCTCGTTTCTGATTTAAGGTTTTAACAGCAGCCATTTTTCACACGATCTATGTAATTTGTTTAAATTGAATGAGAATGAATCGCTTGTGATTCACCTCAAATGCAAATAGCTTCTCGAAATGTTTCGATGTTTCTCGAAGCCTCAAAGATAATCTTCGTGTGAGCTCATGAACTTATTTTTCTATATTTTCTTGGATTCATGGGATCCGGCTCGAAGGACCATTTTATGTTGTTAATTAAATCATGTTTTATTGATAAGTAATCATTTGTGTGTAACAGAACGGAATATAACTTTATTTTTATTCTTAAGACATTTGCTCAACTAACTTGTCAACAGAATTGGTTGTCAAGAGACTGAAACAAAAACTTGTCTAACTATGCACACCTTCACTCTCAATCATTGAATGTATAATCTCGAACAGTGGTTATTCATCTTTCATAGAAAGAAAACGTTAAGATATTATTCTTCTTTTTAATTAAATACTCTATTTTATCTTTTTACTATTTTCTAATGTCAATTTTTATTATCTCAAATAAAATAATGAAACAGTTGTATATTTATGTTTTGCTAGTGTTTCAAAACATGTACAACTGTTTTATTATTTTATTTTGTTTGTTGTTCATATAAAGACTGTAGCCTTATAATGTATAACAAAATTATCACAACTGTTGTTATACATTTTATAAATATTTTTCTCTCATTCTTTACAGTAGATTTCAAATCATCTTTTAGCCTGTTTCAAAATAATTAAGTTTTATAAAAACTTCCTTTAACAATCTTTCAATCTCTAACTATCAGCAAACAAACATTTGTCTTATTATTTGGTTAATAAATGATAGCGCGCGGAATCTAACATATAAATATCTTTATATTTATCTTTCAATGATTTGCTCAATTTTTTAGGAAGATGGAGATCAACTGGAAAATCACTTGTTAATTATTTTAAATAGATTATCCTTTTTCTGTAGAGATCTTAGTGTATCATTAAGTGCAGTTCTAGATATATAAGATCCATATACAAAATCTTTTAAAATATAAGAGAATTTAGATGATACATTGTTATATCTTATAAAACCATTTACAAGACGTGAGTGTTCATTATCATCCCACTTTCTTCTCTTTGCAAATAATGATTGCTGCTTATTCTCTTTTAGCCACACCTCTAATTCAACATCAAATTCTGTAATCATTAATATTAATCATCTGCAAGTCTAACATGATAAGAACACTCTTGTTTTCAATAGGTTTAGAGCGATGGAATATTCTTATATTAGATCCATGATTTTTAAAGAATGTGTATAGACATCTCATAAGTTGTTCTTCATTACAATTGTTCACTTTTTTAAAAACTCTGCTAGATAAATATAGGACATATTATATTGTTTGGGCCTATCTCCTAAAAAATAATCCTTTAAAAAATAATTTAAAGATATACTACCCTCTTCAGGCTTTAAATACACAATATTTCTTCCAAGAGAGTTAAAGTTCAAAAATAATCTATTTTCCAATCGATAGTAAAGCATATAGTCATCGATATATTGCTTGTAAACATACTTAATCCCCAACATAGGATCAACAGTAGCATATATTTCAATAAAAGCTTTAAGATAGGTATAGAGGAGGAGGGGTGGAGTTTTAGCATGTGCTATCAGTACACCAGGACTAATTTTTGCTCGTCGCACAAGTAGAGTCACATCGTTAATTTTCACTTTATGCGTGAGTCCTTGTATTGGTGCCTCCATAAGACAAAAGTCATCTTTTGAGCGTACGAGTCGTAGGCGTACTTCTACACCGTTTATCAAAAATTTATCCTGGTTAAATACATCGCAATGTAGATGTCCAAGCATACCCAGGGTTTTACCGCCTCTAATATACTTTGATCTTATCTCTTGGCCGGTATTAGTTGGGTTAGTTTTCGAGCCAGGCATTGTCTCAAAAGTACCTGAGTCGTCGGCATACCATAAAGCGGTCGTGAGATGAGACGCTTTTGCAGCAGGGCTATAATTTAATAATGTTTCAATATACGCTCGATAAGCATAAGCATTATTGGGTGGTGCAACGAGTTTTTGATTAAAAAACACATCCACTTGATTAAAGAGGCTATGTAGAAAGTTATTAACAGGTGCTACTCTGTAGGCTGAATCGGCGCTGGCTAGTACTTTGAGTTTTACGCAGATCATTGTGTGTGCGAGATCTAGGTATTCCTCACCGTGGCCAGGTATGACAAATTCAATGGGTCCGTCGTCCGACAGTGAGGATACAGGCGTGTAGTGTACCCATTACGATGCTTCTACAGATGTCTGTGTTGGCGGTATGGTGAATAAGTCTAGCTCCGACTTCATACACTCGCAAGAGTGTGAGTGTAAAAACGACATTTTTAAGTACTTCCGAAAATATCACTTATTGTCTGCTTCATTTTCTTTGTGATTTTTCGTCTTTTCGTCACTTTGCCGGTCTTCGTCTTTTTTTTCTTCGATGCTGCGGTGGTGGTTCTCTTCTTTCCTCTTCTGCTCTTCTTCTTTGTCGTGGTGTGTCTTCGCGCAGCGGTACGCACAGGTGCACGACCCGTTAACGTCTGCATACTCCGCGCGGTGACCGATGTAAGTAGTAGGTGGTGCACTATGGCGACCCCCACTCCTATCCCCACTCCTACCCCCACTCCTCGGTTCGCCAGAATCCGAGGTGTGGGTGAGAGAGTGGGGGGTTGGGCTGGAGAGCGAGCGACGGGTCGTCACAGTGCACCACTTTTTTTACATTTTTTTAATTATTATTATTTTATACTCTCTAAATTATTATACTATGGCGACCCCCACTCCTATCCCCACTCCTACCCCCACTCCTTTTTCCCCCACTCCTCGGTTCGCCAGAAACCGAGGTGTGGGTGAGAGAGTGGGGGTTGGGCTGGAGATCGAGCGACAGGTCGTCATAGTGCACCTCATTTTTTTTTTACATTTATTGAAAATACCTTTTTTAAATTTTTCAATTCATTTTTTTTTACTCACCATGTTGTTTGTCGATAGAGGGCGAATGTAGATGGCTGCTTTTTTAACTCATTATTTTTATATTTAAATATTATACACTATGTTAATGATTATATATAATTATATAACTTTATATTAAACTTATATATTAATAACGAGATTAAATTTAGTGATTACTCGGCGGAATCTTCAATAAGTTCATCGGCGATTTCGTCGAAGTGATTGCCGATGAGATTGTTGAGAACCGCACCTGTATTATCGCCGACGAGGTTCACAACGACGTTCTCGGCAACGTCCACCAGCTCATCGGTTAAAAGTGACACTGTGACCGGCTCGTATGAACGCACCGACGCCATTATAGTGCGACCGTTGCATGCAACACGCATTATTTCCACAACTGTGTGGCTGTCGGTGTCGATGCTGGCCAGTTCAACAGGAACTTGTAAAACTGCCATCATCGTTATCAATGACACAGGGTGATAGATGTGCCGCAGTTCAACGTATTCACGATCACCAGTGTCAACGAATAAAATATCGGAGTATCCGTTCTCCGAATCCCAGAGCATTATTTTGCCGCGCTTGGCGTACCCATTCCGGGCGACGACGCACATGCTTTTAGTTAAGAGGTCACCCATGTTAAATGGGTGGGCCTCTCGCGCAATATACAAATTGTATAAAAATACACTTAAAGCGTTAGAAGCGCCCTACATTTGTCGGAGGCGCAGATGAATTACGCCGTTATCCTCGATGTATAGAGAGCGACAAATAAACATCTCGCCCATGAACGCGTCGGAAATACGGGGATACATTTTGATTTTGAAAAAAAATTAATCACCTCGATTTGCAAAGAATTTATAAAAAAAAATTAGTTTTCTAAAAAATTTAGTCCTCACTTTTCACTTTTTCCACTACAATTCCGCGAAAAAAAGACCAAATACAATTTTTTACAAACGACCGAGTCACAATCAACCGAGTTTATTTATTAACACGATATGCAGCCTCCGATGGCGAGAAGAACTATAAAAAAAATTAGTTTTCTAAAAAATTTAGTCCTCACTTTTCACTTTTTCCACTACAATTCCGCGAGAAAAAGACCAAATACAATTTTTTACAAACGACCGAGTCACAATCAACCGAGTTTATTTATTAACACGATATGCAGCCTCCGATGGCGAGAAGAACACTGACAGATGAGGATGGTGCATCTGAGTGGAGGCATCATGTTATTACATGTTGCATCAGCAAACATCTCCTCGCGAGGACAATATAGTTGTTACAGTGCCACGCGTTGCCTGTAAGACTATACGCAAAGATAACGCACAACAATGCAGTGACAATATTACATACGTCTTGAGTAGTAAACAGCGAGCGACCGGGCCACGCTCCTAGCAGATCGAACAACCCAAAAAAAACCGTATTTCCAACCCGGTCGAATTGAGCCACAAATCCAACCGATAATTCTTGTCAATCCAACCGAAAAACCAACCGTGCTTTCAAAAGCTCGCAGCTTGCGAATAGGTTGGTTCTCGGGTTGTTGAGACACAAGTCCAACCGGAATTCCAACCGTCGCAAGAAGCATCGCTCGGTTGGTCTCAGGATTGTGCCAGGTTTTGCCAACCCGAAAACCTGCGCAAAAAGCAGCTACCGGTTGGTCCCTGGGTTTGCACAACCCAGGTCCAACCGGATTTGTTAGCAGTTCAAGCCACACTTAGAATTCACGGTCCTGAAATTCATCGTGCCATGATTTCTTTCAGTAATCGTGGGTAAAATCACGATCCTGCTGGGAATTTTCTTGTACCCTAGCGTATATTCTACGCTACGGTATAAACAACAGTAAAAACGACCCACGTCGATAAATGGGCGAACGGCGTTTTACGATAGCTTGTACTTATACATGGAACGACGAAGAATCACTTGCGAGAAACGTTTCGGGTCATTCGCCATCTAGCGGAGCTAAGCCGGGTTTCCGCGTGACAAAAGGAAGGGGGTCCACCTCTTCACCATCGCCGACGCACGTGCACCCGAAGTTAGACCGCTAGATGGCGAATGAGCCAAAAAGTTTCTCGCAAGTGATTGTTTGCCGTTCCATGTATAAGTACAGGCTATCGTAAGTCACCTTACGCCCATATACCGACGTGGATCATTTTTATTGTCGGTTATACCCTAGCCTACAACATACGTTAGGGTATAGAAACACTCCCAGCAGGACCGTGATTTCGACAATGATAATTAAAAAATATCACGCCACGACGAATTTCAGGACCGCGAATTCTAAGTGTAGCTTGAACTGCTAGAATACCAGGTTAGACCTGGGTTTGCACAACCCAGAGACCAACCAGTCGATGCTACTTGTCACAATTGCAATTCGGTGGTTGGTGGTGGTTGCGACGGTTGGAATTCCGGTTGGACCTGAGTTTGCACAACCCAGAGACCAACCGGTCGCTGCTTCTTGCGCCGGTTGGTATTCTGGTTGGACTTGAGTCTCAACAACCCGTGGACCAACCTATTCACAAGCTGCGAGCTTTTGAAAGCTCGGTTGGTTTTTCGGTTGGATTGACAAGAATTATCGGTTGGTTTTGTGGCTCATTCCGACCGGGTTAGAAACACGGTTTTTTTTGGGTTTTCGCGGTTGTTTTCACGGTTGTTCGATCTGCTAGGGGCGCTGCCCGTAAGACTATACGCAAAGATAACGCACATCAATGCAGTGACAATATTACATACGTCTTGAGTAGTAAACAGCGAGCGAACGGGCCACGCGCTGCCTGTAAGACTATACGCTAGGATAACGTACAGCAATGCAGCGAAAATATTACCTATGTCTTGAGTAGTAATCAGCGAGCGCTCTTAGACGACTTCTTTGAAATGCGAAGAAGCGAATAAAATATCATTTTAATATTATAGAACGCGAGACGGTATTGGAATGTGCAGTGTCAGCCGCGCGTGCGTTTGAAATGCGAAGAAGCGAATAAAATATTATTTTAATATTATAGAATTTTTGAGATTGAATTTTAAATTAAATACAATTACATTTTGCAATTGTATTGGATTTCAAATTAAATACAATTACATTTTGTAATTGTATTGGTTTTCAAAATAAATACAATTACATTTTGTAATTTTATTGCATTTCAAATTAAATACAATTACATTCTGTAATTGTATTGGATTTCAAATTAAATACAATTACATTTTGTAATTGTATTGGATTCCAAATTAAATACAATTACATTTTGTAATTGTATTGGATTTCAAATTAAATACAATTATATTTTGTAATTGTATTAGATTTCAAATTAAATACAATTTTCTTTACCCTTATCCTCTGGAACGGTTGGTTGATGCACCCAATATTTCATGTCAATGGTGATTACCCTCCAATTATGAGAAGTCGCGTGGATATGCATAGTATGATTCAGGGCTTCGTTAAATCTCGATTGCGAGTTTTTATGCCTGGCGAGATTGAGATGATCAAGGGCTCCGCAGATTTTCTTAGTATTAACTATCATCCCGCTAAAATTATTCGCCCAAGGACTTACAATCCTATGTCAAGCTCTTATTTTGATGACATGGGTGCTGAAGAAATATCACAACATGAGCAAACGTTTGATGAGCTAGTGAGTATATATTGACATTTATCGATATTTCACTACATGGTTAACATGAATCGGAGGATATATTGAATTCCAATTTCTTGAGCAAACGAAATATATTTTAGAGCCATATTATGATTAAATCAAACAGGAAAATCTTAAAAACTGATGTTTTCTGTGGTAGAATGTGCGACTTACAAAATATAGTAAAGGCCAAAATTCGATGTCTCAAAGAGAACAAACTGTGGGTTGGATTTTCTAACCAGATCTTTGATCTGCGAATTCTGAAATCAGAACTGGACAAAATTCAACCTATACGAGGAACAGTGGAAAAGTATCAAAACCATAATTTCTCTTCTATGTCTCCAATTTATTTTACTAAATACAAATAAGGTAAACGCCCCAATATCCGGCCATCTTAGAGAACAGGAAACTGTAAAGTTATATTTCTTATACTAAAATGACCTTTCTATAATTGTAACCATAACTAATGCAAAGCTTAGCTTTTCTACTTTTCGAAAAGCATCCATTAATTCATGTCAGGGGTATAGTTTTTTGTTAAAGTTAGGAAACAATTGAGGAAGTCGATGGACTAGTACTCGACCACCGATTTCAGGTAATGTCTAAATACCCGACCAAGCATGCCCCTATACGCAACCACCAGCCGATACGAGGCTATGCGATTCGTTGAAACTTCATTTTATTTCTTAAATTACACGCAACGTTTGGGATAATTTATGATAAATAATAACTAATAAAAAGGCTCACCGTGACGTGCAACCGGCATCAACTTGCCATAGAGGTTATGTTCGCTGAGTTTGTGTCGGCCGGGAATAGGCCGCGGTTGGATATCGGTACAGCATACTGCGGATGCGCCCCAATAGCCAACCATGGAAATTGACGACTTAGCAGTGGTTTTTCGCAAATTTTAATGGAAGATTTATAAAGTCTATTTATTCGCAAATACCATAAGCCACGAATTATTGTGGAAATCGTGAAAATAACAGCGTCATAAGCTTAACAACGTTACGCCAATTCTTAACGAACTGGCTACAAGATATGCGCCGATCCTCTGAGCGGCGTCTGCAGTGCACAATATCTTTAAAAAAGCGTCAACAAAAAATTAATGACTATTTTTATTATTGGCCTATGCAGACATAAAGAATTGCAAAAATGGTAGCACTAGTTATTTATTTATTTCATATTCATAATTTTAGTCAATATTTGTGTCAGTGGCTGGAGACTGGTACATGGTTAGGTACCGGGGCGTTTACCTTACTGTCGCTAATCAAAATTATTATTCTAACTCTATTATCCGGTTTGTTAAGTTTTCAATATATATTTTGTTAAGTTTACAAATTGGGCATCGATATGTTCTTCGTCTTGCTTACATGTTTGGAATTACTTCGCACATTATTGACATGATTTTCAGGATACTTCATGGACCTTCGAACATTTACTTCGAGAGTTTAACATTCGGTACACAATTCCAAAAATATACATGATCGACAGTGGCTACGACGGTCAGGGAGAGATAATGGATATCGAACGTGCCAAATATTATTATCAGAACCTCTTGTCATTACTCAAAGTAATGCGTTGTGGGTTGGACGTACGTGGTTATATCGCGTGGTCCCTTCTAGACAATTTTGATTGGATTCACGACTACACGTAAGCCTTCAGAGCAGTCAATAATTTTTGCATTGAAAAATTACGTAATTATCCATTGAACTTTATAAACGATTTTTTTTCCAGAATCCACACCGGTCTTTTTAGTGTAGACTTCGACGATCCAGAACGTCAGCGAACGCTTAAGTTTTCGTCTCGTATTCTGAGCGATATTTACAAAACGACAAAAATTTCAGAAATTGCATGGTCTTTTGTGCAATCTTCAACGTTGTCTGAAAATAAACAACTTTAAGTATACTAACAACCGGCAACGATGGATGGGCGATTGACGCACTAAGAAAAAAATGTTTTAATAAACTACATCGGCGTACACTCACGATCAAACGATTTTTTAGTTGCACGGAGAAAAAAAAGTAGTTGGACAAACCAATAAATGGGTTCCGACAACCATTCGAAAAAGTTGAAATAGTGTCACTACTCAGTGGGTTATGACAACTACCCAGTGGGTTATGACAACTACTCGTTGGTTATACGAACCGCTGTGGTTGGTTATTGGCTTAGTGCGTTAAGATGCCAGCGCCGCTTGTGGCAAACCTCGGCAACAGTTGATATAAAAAAAGCATTGATTCTTATGGTAGAATATAGTTTATAGAAGATTTTCCGATTATACTAAACGAGCAACTGAAAAGTATTGTTATAAATAAAAAATAGGTTGTTTAATTTTTTTGTTGTAATTTTGGTTATGGTAATAGCTTTTTGTTATTCGATTTATTTCGTAAAAAGGGTACATAAATTTTCGTGTGCCTGGTGTCGTCTGCCCTTTTCGCCGGTGTTTATGTTTATGACAGCTGACAGCAGCATTAAAACGGCATTGAAAGATGGAATTGATAATCAGAACGGGATTCAAGGCGATAACGCATGCAATTGATTTTAATCCACAAGGTATTATAAAAGGAAAGGCGTTATCTGTATGCCATGTGCGTCGAGTGGAGGAGTTAACAGATTCAGACAAACGTATCTTAATAAAGTGCAGCGTTATTCGCCAAACGTCAGTGACACTTCCACTACTACACCGTACAAGGTGAAATTGGAAGTAAGTATTGCAAAGTTTCAATCCTAGTAACAGTATTGTAGTCTATAACTTTTTATTGATTAGAGAACATTTAGTTCGTACAGTAACTCTGAAACTTTTTTTCAGTTAACGGAGGCAATCCAGTCCTCGCGCCTTTACTGCTTGAAAACTTGGATCTTTCCTGTAGGGAAACTGTAGAAATGTACACCCGGTGAATTTACAGAGATGTTTTTACAATTCACGACGTAACACGGCATTGAGGCCTTCCCTTTTGGCGCACTCATAGTGTCCATTTGTTAAAGAAATATAAATAATATCGTTAATTAACGTACGCTAGCATGCTTTACTGTGATAATTTTTATCAACTGTTGCACAATTTCGCCGCTTCGAACGCTGACTGTCCAAAATGGCCGCGAATGAAGGTCACGCACGAAGCCAATAGGAACTCGCTGTTGGTTGCGCCACCTATTGTATTGGTGAAAACAGCACTGCGATTGGTTACAGGAGCGAGTTAGTTGCTGCAACTATTCAGCGGTACAGCATATGCTGGAGATGGTTCTTCCAACTACTCTTTTCTTTCAGTGTGGTATAACAAATACTTTGGTTACCGCAAATATATTGTAGACTACTGAATCTAATAAGAGTCTAATAATTATGAAAGAATAAGAATCTAATAATTATGGAAGAAACTGAACTGAATAATTATTGAATGATCCTGAAAATAAAATCAGAAAATAAAATCTTTGACACGACAAAACGTCTT
Source organism: Ephialtes manifestator (assembly GCA_963970395.1). Lineage (NCBI taxonomy): Eukaryota > Metazoa > Arthropoda > Insecta > Hymenoptera > Ichneumonidae > Ephialtes > Ephialtes manifestator. Next base: position 3,286 of record CAXAOA010000025.1, on the reverse strand, counting down.
TAATTTTTGTCGTACGAGAGTGACCCGGGGCATATTTTTTCGTCTTGAAATTCTTTAGATGCTGCTATTTAGAGATTTTTTAATCGACTTTTTATTCGGCGATAAAAGCAAAAAAAGTGCAGGCGTAATCTTTAAAACGCTGTAAAATCCTTAATTTTCATCAGACGAGATTCATCTGAAGCTTATTTTTCCCATCTTAAAATTCTCAAAATACTATTTTAATGGTGGTATATTTATTGGTGTCCTATCGAAAAATTACTTTGAACGGGAGTGTATTCCAATTTAGTTCATTCAAACATTTTTTTCCCCGTGCGGGCGTCTTCGATGATCACCCAAGTCAGGCAGCTTTGTTTGCGACCAAAACTTGGATGGGTGACCGTTTAACCGCGCGTGAGCTGCGCATCGTCCATTGGGCGAGAGACTCGTTTTCCTGAGACTTTGGTGTTTCTGCACTTCACGCAAGTACAAAAACCATTCGAAAAATCAGTTGAATATGGCCGCCTGTATTGGTACGGGTTTTCCGCAGTTTCCCCGTGCCCTCGGCAGGGATTAACATTCATCCAATGAACATTTACTTGAAATACGTTTATGGACTAAATGATTAAGGATTATTAAGCCTATCGCATATGAGAATTTATTGTGAAAGAATAATTCATCTAAATTATTCATAATTATTCAAGAAATATGAACATTTTAAGTTTTGCATTATGATAAACCATATTTATCTTATACACAAAGTATTTTAAATTCATTTTAATTAAGCGAATGCTCATCCCTGGGCCTTGGTGAATGCGATACAATGGTAGTAAGTCGTCTGCGGACGCAATCCGGATTAGAGTAGTTTAGTGAAGTGCGGGTTAGTTGGGGAAAAAGACTTGAGGGGTAAACTTCTCACGGGTCTTACACCTACGAATTGGAACTAAATAAACTAGTTAATTAGGGGGGGGGGGGGGGGGGCTTCGGCAACCTTGCATCACAGGGCACATATTACAATAAAGTTTTTCGATACTTTATTGGCAGAAATAATCCGAATTTTTTGTGGAACTTCAGTGAAGCGAAAAGCATTGTGCTAATGCAAGAAAATGTCACGATAAATAGTCATTGAAAGAACCGTAACGCGCTTTCTATTATCAAATATTGCAAAATAAATGGGACAAGCGGAAACTAATTTCGTATGGCTAAAACGGTTTATTCATTTTTACAGTTTTATTTAGGCCTAGGCGACATTTTCTTGCATTAGCACAATGCTTTTCGCTTCACTGAAGTTCCACAAAAAATTCGGATTATTTCTGCCAATAAAGTATCGAAAAACTTTATTGTAATATGTGCCCTGTGATGCAAGGTTGCCGAAGCCCCCCCCCCCCCCCCTAATTAACTAGTTTATTTAGTTCCAATTCGTAGGTGTAAGACCCGTGAGAAGTTTACCCCTCAAGTCTTTTTCCCCAACTAACCCGCACTTCACTAAACTACTCTAATCCGGATTGCGTCCGCAGACGACTTACTACCATTGTATCGCATTCACCAAGGCCCAGGGATGAGCATTCGCTTAATTAAAATGAATTTAAAATACTTTGTGTATAAGATAAATATGGTTTATCATAATGCAAAACTTAAAATGTTCATATTTCTTGAATAATTATGAATAATTTAGATGAATTATTCTTTCACAATAAATTCTCATATGCGATAGGCTTAATAATCCTTAATCATTTAGTCCATAAACGTATTTCAAGTAAATGTTCATTGGATGAATGTTAATCCCTGCCGAGGGCACGGGGAAACTGCGGAAAACCCGTACCAATACAGGCGGCCATATTCAACTGATTTTTCGAATGGTTTTTGTACTTGCGTGAAGTGCAGAAACACCAAAGTCTCAGGAAAACGAGTCTCTCGCCCAATGGACGATGCGCAGCTCACGCGCGGTTAAACGGTCACCCATCCAAGTTTTGGTCGCAAACAAAGCTGCCTGACTTGGGTGATCATCGAAGACGCCCGCACGGGGAAAAAAATGTTTGAATGAACTAAATTGGAATACACTCCCGTTCAAAGTAATTTTTCGATAGGACACCAATAAATATACCACCATTAAAATAGTATTTTGAGAATTTTAAGATGGGAAAAATAAGCTTCAGATGAATCTCGTCTGATGAAAATTAAGGATTTTACAGCGTTTTAAAGATTACGCCTGCACTTTTTTTGCTTTTATCGCCGAATAAAAAGTCGATTAAAAAATCTCTAAATAGCAGCATCTAAAGAATTTCAAGACGAAAAAATATGCCCCGGGTCACTCTCGTACGACAAAAATTAAAGACGTTTTGTCGTGTCAAAGATTTTATTTTCTGATTTTATTTTCAGGATCATTCAATAATTATTCAGTTCAGTTTCTTCCATAATTATTAGATTCTTATTCTTTCATAATTATTAGACTCTTATTAGATTCAGTAGTCTACAATATATTTGCGGTAACCAAAGTATTTGTTATACCACACTGAAAGAAAAGAGTAGTTGGAAGAACCATCTCCAGCATATGCTGTACCGCTGAATAGTTGCAGCAACTAACTCGCTCCTGTAACCAATCGCAGTGCTGTTTTCACCAATACAATAGGTGGCGCAACCAACAGCGAGTTCCTATTGGCTTCGTGCGTGACCTTCATTCGCGGCCATTTTGGACAGTCAGCGTTCGAAGCGGCGAAATTGTGCAACAGTTGATAAAAATTATCACAGTAAAGCATGCTAGCGTACGTTAATTAACGATATTATTTATATTTCTTTAACAAATGGACACTATGAGTGCGCCAAAAGGGAAGGCCTCAATGCCGTGTTACGTCGTGAATTGTAAAAACATCTCTGTAAATTCACCGGGTGTACATTTCTACAGTTTCCCTACAGGAAAGATCCAAGTTTTCAAGCAGTAAAGGCGCGAGGACTGGATTGCCTCCGTTAACTGAAAAAAAGTTTCAGAGTTACTGTACGAACTAAATGTTCTCTAATCAATAAAAAGTTATAGACTACAATACTGTTACTAGGATTGAAACTTTGCAATACTTACTTCCAATTTCACCTTGTACGGTGTAGTAGTGGAAGTGTCACTGACGTTTGGCGAATAACGCTGCACTTTATTAAGATACGTTTGTCTGAATCTGTTAACTCCTCCACTCGACGCACATGGCATACAGATAACGCCTTTCCTTTTATAATACCTTGTGGATTAAAATCAATTGCATGCGTTATCGCCTTGAATCCCGTTCTGATTATCAATTCCATCTTTCAATGCCGTTTTAATGCT
>CAXAOA010000023.1:0-39762 GCA_963970395.1 Ephialtes manifestator | reverse complement strand
AATACAATCGTTACTGTTATACATCCCTGAAAAGACGATTGGCTGGATGACCCATCGATTTGTGTCGATTTTGAAATAATCATACACACGAAAAAACGAATTCGCGAAAAATTGATGCGAATGGTTTCGCAATACAGACATTACTGTTATTCAGTCTTGAAAAGACGTCTGGTTTAACGATTCATCGAATTTAGATCGATTTTGAAGGATTTATAAAGGCGGAAACGAATTCTAGAAGGTTGGATGCGAATGGCTTCGCAATACAATCGTTGCTGTTATTCAGCCATGAAAAGACGTCTGGTTGAAAGACCCATCGATTTAGGTCAATTATGATGGAGTGATCCAGACTGACAGGGAATACTCGAAGAATGGATGCTAATGGCTTTGCAATACAATCGTTACTGTTATTCAGCACTGAAAAGACGATTGGCTGGATGACCCATCGATTTGTGTCGATTTTGAAAGAATCGTACACACGAAATACGAAATCGTGAAAAATGGATGCGAATGGTTTAGCAACACTGACATTACTGTTATTCAGTCCTGAAAAGACGTCTGGCTGGAAGATCCATCGATTTAGGTCCATTATGATGGAGTGATGAAGACTGATAGCGAATATTCGAAGAATCGATGCGAATGGCTTTGCAATACAATCGGTACTGTTCTTCAGCCCTGAAAAGACGATTGGCTGGATGACCCATCGATTTGCATCGATTTTGAAAGAATCATATACACGAAAAACGAATTCGCGAAAAATGGATGCAAATCATTTCTCAATACAGACATTACTGTTATTCAATCCTAAAAAGACATCTGGCTGAAAGATACATCGAATATAGGTCGATTTTGAAGGATTTATAAAGGCGGAAACGAGTTCTAGAAGATTGGATGCGAATGGCTTTGCTATACAATCTTTGCTGTTATTCAGCCATGAAAAGACGTCTGGCTGAAAGACCCATCGATTTAAGTCAATAATGATGGAGTGACCCAGACAGCGAATACTCGAAGAATGGATGCGATGGACTTCGCAATACAATCATTACTGTTATCCATCCCTGAAAAGACGATTAGCTGGATGCCACATCGATTTGGGTCGATTTTGAATGAATCATACACACGAAATGCGAATTCACGAAGAATGGATGCGAATGGCTTTGCAATACAATCGTTACTGTTATTCAGCCATGAAAAGACGTACGGCCGAAAGACCCATCGATTTAGGTCAATTATGAAGGAGTGATCCATACTGATAGCGAATACTCGAAGAATGGATGCGAATGGTTTTGCAATACAATCGTTACTGTTATTCATCGCTGAAAAGACGATTGGCTGTATGACGCATCGATTTGTGTCGATTTTGAAAGAATCATACATCCGAAAAACGAATTCGCGAAAAATAGATGCGAATGGTTTCTCAATACAGACATTACTGTTTTTCAGTCCTGAAAAGACGTCTGGCTGGAAGACCCATCGATTTAGGTCAAAATTATGATGGAGTGATCCAGACTGATAGCGAATATTCAAAGAATGGATGCGAATGGCTTTGCAATACAATCGTTACTGTTATTCAGCCAGGAAAAGACGTCTGGCTAAAAGAACCATCGATTTAGGTCAATTATGAAGGAGCGATCCAGACTGACAGCGAATACTCGAAGAATCGATGCTAATGGCTTTGCAATACAATCGTTATTGTTATTCAGCACTGAAAAGACGATTTGCTGGATGACCCATCGATTTGTGTCGATTTTGAATGAATCATACACACGAAAAACGAATTCGTGAAAAATGGATGCGAATGGTTTCGCAACACTGACATTACTGTTATTCAGTCCTGAAAAGACGTCTGGCTGGAAGACCCATCGATATAGGTCCATTATGATGGAGTGATGAAAACTGATAGCGAATATTCAAAGAATGGATGCGAATGGCTTTGCAATACAATCGTTACTGTTCTTCAGCCCTGAAAAGACGATTGGCTGTATGATACATCGATTTGCATCGTTTTTGAAAGAATCATATACACGAAAAACGAATTCGCGAAAAATGGATGCAAATCATTTCTCAATACAGACATTACTGTTATCCAATCCTGAAAAGACATCTGGCTGAAAGATACATCGAATTTCGGTCGATTTTGAAGGATTTATAAAGGCGGAAACGAGTTCTAGAATATTGGATGAGAATGGCTTTGCAATACAATCTTTGCTGTTATTCAGCCATGAAAAGACGTCTGGCTCAAAGACCCATCTATTTAGGTCAATAATGATGGAGTGACCCAGACTGAGTGACCCAGACAGTGAATACTCGAAGAATGGATGCGATGGACTTCGCAATGCAATGGTTAGTTTTATTCAGCCCTGAAAAGCCGATTGGCTGGATGACACATCGATTTGGGTCGATTTTGAATGAATCATCCACACGAAAAACGATTTCGCGAAAAATGGATGCGAATGGTTTCTCAATACAGACATTACTGTTTTTCAGTCCTTAGAAGACGTCTGGCTGGAAGACCCATCGATTTAGGTCCATTATGATGGAGTTATGAACACTGATAGCGATTATTCGAAGAATGGATGCGAATGGCTTTGCAATACAATCGTTACTGTTCTTCAACCCTGAAAAGCCGATTGGCTGGATGACCCATCGATTTGTGTCGATTTTGAATGAATCATACACACGAAAAAAGGAATTCGCGAAAAATTGATGCGAATGGTTTCTCAATACAGACATTACTGCTTTTCAGTCCTGAAAAGACGTCTGGCTGGAAGACCCATCGATTTAGGTCCATTATGATGGAGTGATCCATACTGATAGCGAATACTCGAAGAATGGATGCGAATGGCTTTGCAATACAATCGTTACTGTTATTCAGCCCTGAAAAGACGATTGGCTGGATGACCCATCGATTTGTGTCGATTTTGAAAGAATCATACACCCGAAAAAAGGAATTCGCGAAAAATTGATGCGAATGGTTTCTTAATACAGACATTACTTTTATTTCATCCTGAAAAGATGTCTGGCTGGAAGACCCATCGATTTAGGGCAATTATGATGGAGTGACCCAGACTGATATCGAATACTCGAAGAATGGATGCGATGGACTTCGCAATGCAATGGTTAGTTTTATTCAGCCCTGAAAAGCCGATTGGCTGTATGACCCATCGATTTGTGTCGATTTTGAATGAATCATCCACACGAAAAACGAATTCGTGAAAAATGGATGCGAATGGTTTCGCAACACTGACATTACTGTTATTCAGTCCTGAAAAGACGTCTGGCTGGAAGACCCATCGATTTAGGTCCATTATGATGGAGTGATGAAGACTGATAGCGAATACTCGAAGAATGGATGCGAATGGCTTTGCAATACAATCGTTACTGTTCTTCAGCCCTGAAAAGACGATTGGCTGGATGACCCATCGATTTGCATCGATTTTGAAAGAATCATATACACGAAAAACGAATTCGCGAAAAATGGATGCAAATCGTTTCTCAATACAGACATTACTGTTTTTCAGTCCTGAACAGACGTCGGGCTGGAAGATCCATCGAATTAGGTCAATTATGATGGAGTGATCCAGACTGATAGCGAATATTCGAAGAATGGATGCGAATGGCTTTGCAATACAATCGTTACTGTTATTCAGCCCTGAAAAGCCGATTGGCTGTATGACCCATCGATTTGTGTCGATTTTGAAAGAATCATACACACGAAAAAACGAGTTCTAGAAGGTTGGATGCGAATGGCTTCGCAATACAATCGTTGCTGTTATTCAGCCATGAAAAGACGTCTGGTTGAAATACCCATCGATTTAGGTCAATTATGATGGAGTGATCCAGACTGACAGCGAATACTCGAAGAATGGATGCTAATGGCTTTGCAATACAATCCTTACTGTTATTCAGAACTGAAAAGACGATTGGCTGGATGACCCATCGATTTGTGTCGATTTTGAAAGAATCGCACACACGAAATACGAAATCGCGAAAAATGGATGCGAATGGTTTCTCAATACAGACATTACTTTTATTCCGTCCTGAAAAGATGTCTGGCTGGAAGACCCATCGATTTAGGGCAATTATGATGGAGTGATCCAGACTGATATCGAATACTCGAAGAATGGATGCGATGGACTTCGCAATGCAATGGTTAGTTTTATTCAGCCCTGAAAAGCCGATTGGCTGTATGACCCATCGATTTGTGTCGATTTTGAATGAATCATCCACACGAAAAACGATTTCGCGAAAAATGGATGCGAATGGGTTCTCAATACAGACATTACTGTTATTCAATCCTGAAAAGACATCTGCCTGAAAGATACATCGAATTTAGGTCGATTTTGAAGGATTTATAAAGGCGGAAACGAGTTCTAGAAGATTGGATGCGAATGGCTTTGCAATACAATATTTGCTGTTATTCAGCCATGAAAAGACGTCTGGCTGAAAGACCCATCGATTTAGGTCAATAATGATGGAGTGACCCAGACTGAGTGACACAAACAGCGAATACTCGAAGAATGGATGCGATGGACTTCGCAATACAATTGTTACTGTTATACATCCCTGAAAAGACGATTAGCTGGATGACACATCGATTTGGGTCGATTTTGAATGAATCATGCACACGAAAAACGAATTCGTGAAAAATGGATGCGAATGGTTTCACAACACTGACATTACTGTTATTCAGTCCTGAAAAGACGTCTGGCTGGAAGACCCATCGATTTAGGTCCATTATGATGGAGTGATGAAGACTGATAGCGAATACTCGAAGAATGGATGCGAACGGCTTTGCAATACAATCGTTACTGTTCTTCAGCCCTGAAAAGACGATTGGCTGGATGACCCATCGATTTGTGTCGATTTTGAAAGAATCATACACCCGAAAAAAGGAATTCGCGAAAAATTGATGCGAATGGTTTCTTAATACAGACATTACTTTTATTTCATCCTGAAAAGATGTCTGGCTGGAAGACCCATCGATTTAGGGCAATTATGATGGAGTGACCCAGACTGATATCGAATACTCGAAGAATGGATGCGATGGACTTCGCAATGCAATGGTTAGTTTTATTCAGCCCTGAAAAGCCGATTGGCTGTATGACCCATCGATTTGTGTCGATTTTGAATGAATCATCCACACGAAAAACGAATTCGTGAAAAATGGATGCGAATGGTTTCGCAACACTGACATTACTGTTATTCAGTCCTGAAAAGACGTCTGGCTGGAAGACCCATCGATTTAGGTCCATTATGATGGAGTGATGAAGACTGATAGCGAATACTCGAAGAATGGATGCGAATGGCTTTGCAATACAATCGTTACTGTTATTCAGCCCTGAAAAGACGATTGGCTGGATGACCCATCGATTTGTGTCGATTTTGAAAGAATCATACACACGAAAAAAGGAATTCGCGAAAAATTGATGCGAATGGTTTCTCAATACAGACATTACTGCTTTTCAGTCCTGAAAAGACGTCTGGCTGGAAACCCATCGATTTAGGTCCATTATGAAGGAGTGATCCAGACTGATAGCGAATATTCGAAGAATGGATGCGAATGTCTTTGCAATACAATCGTTACTGTTATTCAGCCCTGAAAAGACGATTGGCTTGATGACCCATCGATTTGTGTCGATTTTGAAAGAATCATACACACGAAAAAAGGAATTCGCGAAAAATTTATGCGAATGGTTTCTTAATACAGACATTACTTTTATTTCGTCCTGAAAAGATGTCTGGCTGGAAGACCCATCGATTTAGGGAAATTATGATGTAGTGATCCAGACTGATATCGAATACTCGAAGAATGGATGCGATGGACTTCGCAATGCAATGGTTAGTTTTATTCAGCCCTGAAAAGCCGATTGGCTGTATGACCCATCGATTTGTGTCGATTTTGAAAGAATCATCCACACGAAAAACGATTTCGCGAAAAATGGATGCGAATGGTTTCTCAATACAGACATTACTGTTTTTCAGTCCTTAGAAGACGTCTGGCTGGAAGACCCATCGATTTAGGTCCATTATAATGGAGTTATGAACACTGATAGCGAATATTCGAAGAATGGATGCGAATGGCTTTCCAATACAATCGTTACTGTTCTTCAACCCTGAAAAGCCGATTGGCTGGATGACCCATCGATTTGCATCGATTTTGTAAGAATCATATACACGAAAAACGAATTCGCGAAAAATGGATGCAAATCGTTTGTCAATACAGACATTACTGTTTTTCAGTCCTGAACAGACGTCGGGCTGGAAGACCCATCGAATTAGGTCAATTATGATGGAGTGATCCAGACTGATAGCGAATATTCGAAGAATGGATGCGAATGGCTTTGCAATACAATCGTTACTGTTATTCAGCCCTGAAAAGCCGATTGGCTGTATGACCCATCGATTTGTGTCGATTTTGAAAGAATCATACACCCGAAAAACGAATTCGCGAAAAATGGATGCGAATGGTTTCTCAATACAGACATTACTGCTTTTCAGTCCTGAAAAGACGTCTGGCTGGAAGACCCATCGATTTAGGTCCATTATGATGTAGTGATCCAGACTGATAGCGAATATTCGAAGAATGGATGCGAATGGCTTTGCAATACAATCGTTACTGTTCTTCAACTCTGAAAAGCCGATTGGCAGGATGACCCATCGATTTGTGTCGATTTTGAATGAATCATACACACGAAAAACGAATTCGTGAAAAATGGATGCGAATGGTTTCGCAACACTGACATTACTGTTATTCAGTCCTGAAAAGACGTCTGGCTGGAAGCCCCATCGATTTAGGTCCATTATGATGGAGTGATGAAGACTGATACCGAATATTCGAAGAATGGATGCGAATGGCTTTGCAGTACAATCGTTACTGTTCTTCAGCCCTGAAAAGACGATTGGCTGGATGACCCATCGATTTGCATCGATTTTGAAAGAATCATATACACGAAAAACGAATTCGCGAAAAATGGATGCAAATCATTTCTCAATACAGACATTACTGTTATTCAATCCTGAAAAGACATCTGGCTGAAAGATACATCGAATTTAGGTCGATTTTGAAGGATTTATAAAGGCGGAAACGAGTTCTAGAAGGTTGGATGCGAATGGCTTCGCAATACAATCGTTGCTGTTATTCAGCCATGAAAAGACGTCTGGTTGAAAAACCCATCGATTTAGGTCAATTATGATGGAGTGATCCAGACTGACAGCGAATACTCGAAGAATGGATGCGAATGGCTTTGCAATACAATCGTTACTGTTATTCAGCCCTGAAAAGCCGATTGGCTGTATGACCCATCGATTTCTGTCGATTTTGAAACAATCATACACACGAAAACAGGAATTCGCGAAAAATTGATGCGAATGGTTTCGCAATACAGACATTATTCAGTCTTGAAAAGACGTCTGGTTTAACGATCCATCGAATTTAGATCGATTTTGAAGGATTTATAAAGGCGGAAACGAGTTCTAGAAGGTTGGATGCGAATGTCTTCGCAATACAATCGTTGCTGTTATTCAGCCATGAAAAGACGTCTGGTTGAAAGACCCATCGATTTAGGTCAATTATGATGGAGTGATCCAGACTGACAGCGAATACTCGAAGAATGGATGCTAATGGGTTTGCAATACAATCGTTACTGTTATTCAGCACTGAAAAGACGATTGGCTGGATGACCCATCGATTTGTGTCGATTTTGAAAGAATCGTACACACGAAATACGAAATCGCGAAAAATGTATGCGAATGGTTTCTCAATACAGACATTACTTTTATTCCGTCCTGAAAAGATGTCTGGCTAGAAGACCCATCGATTTAGGGCAATTATGATGGAGTGATCCAGACTGATATCGAATATTCGAAGAATGGATGCGATGGACTTCGCAATGCAATGGTTAGTTTTATTCAGCCCTGAAAAGCCGATTGGCTGTATGACCCATCGATTTATGTCGATTTTGAAAGAATCGTCCACACGAAAAACGATTTCGCGCAAAATGGATGCGAATGGTTTCTCAATACAGACATTACTGTTATTCAATCCTGAAAAGACATCTGGCTGAAAGATACATCGAATTTAGGTCGATTTTGAAGGATTTATAAAGGCGGAAACGAGTTCTAGAAGGTTGGATGCGAATGGCTTCGCAATACAATCGTTGCTGTTATTCAGCCATGAAAAGACGTCTGGTTGAAAGACCCATCGATTTAGGTCAATTATGATGGAGTGATCCAGACTGACAGCGAATACTCGAAGAATGGATGCGAATGGCTTTGCAATACAATCGTTACTGTTATTCAGCCCTGAAAAGCCGATTGGCTGTATGACCTATCGATTTCTGTCGATTTTGAAACAATCATACACACGAAAACAGGAATTCGCGAAAAATTGATGCGAATGGTTTCGCAATACAGACATTATTCAGTCTTGAAAAGACGTCTGGTTTAACGATCCATCGAATTTAGATCGATTTTGAAGGATTTATAAAGGCGGAAACGAGTTCTAGAAGGTTGGATGCGAATGTCTTCGCAATACAATCGTTGCTGTTATTCAGCCATGAAAAGACGTCTGGTTGAAAGACCCATCGATTTAGGTCAATTATGATGGAGTGATCCAGACTGACAGCGAATACTCGAAGAATGGATGCTAATGGGTTTGCAATACAATCGTTACTGTTATTCAGCACTGAAAAGACGATTGGCTGGATGACCCATCGATTTGTGTCGATTTTGAAAGAATCGTACACACGAAATACGAAATCGCGAAAAATGGATGCGAATGGTTTCTCAATACAGACATTACTTTTATTCCGTCCTGAAAAGATGTCTGGCTAGAAGACCCATCGATTTAGGGCAATTATGATGGAGTGATCCAGACTGATCGCGAATATTCGAAGAATGGATGCGAATGGCTTTGCAATACAATCGTTCCTGTTATTCAGCCCTGAAAAGACGATTGGCTGGATGACCCATCGATTTGTGTCGATTTTGAATGAATCATACACACGAAAAAAGGAATTCGCGAAAAATTGATGCGAATGGTTTCTCAATACAGACATTACTGCTTTTCAGTCCTGAAAAGACGTCTGGCTGGAAGACCCATCGATTTAGGTCCATTATGATGGAGTGATCCATACTGATAGCGAATACTCGAAGAATGGATGCGAATGGCTTTGCAATACAATCGTTACTGTTATTCAGCCCTGAAAAGACGATTGGCTGGATGACCCATCGATTTGTGTCGATTTTGAAAGAATCATACACACGAAAAAAGGAATTCGCGAAAAATTGATGCGAATGGTTTCTTAATACAGACATTACTTTTATTTCATCCTGAAAAGATGTCTGGCTGGAAGAACCAACGATTTAGGGCAATTATGATGTAGTGATCCAGACTGATATCGAATACTCGAAGAATGGATGCGATGGACTTCGCAATGCAATGGTTAGTTTGATTCAGCCCTGAAAAGCCGATCGGCTGTATGACCCATCGATTTGTGTGGATTTTGAAAGAATCATCCACACGAAAAACGATTTCGCGAAAAATGGATGCGAGTGGTTTCTCAATATAGACATTACTGTTTTTCAGTCCTTAGAAGACGTCTGGCTGGAAGACCCATCGATTTAGGTCCATTATGATGGAGTTATGAACAGTGATAGCGAATATTCGAAGAATGGATGCGAATGGCTTTTCAATACAATCGTTACATTTCTTCAACCCTGAAAAGCCGATTGGCTGGCTGGATGACCCATGGATTTGTGTCGATTTTGAATGAATCATACACACGAAAATCGAATTCGCGAAAAATGGATGCAAATGGTTTCTCAATACATACATTACTGTTTTTCAGTCCTTAGAAGACGTCTGGCTGGAAGACCCATCGATTTAGGTCCATTATGATGGAGTGATGCAGACTGATAGCGAATACTCGAAGAATGGATGCGAATGGCTGTTGCAATACAATCGTTACTGTTATTCAGCCCTGAAAAGACGATTGGCTGCATGACCCATCGATTTGCATCGATTTTGAAAGAATCATATACACGAAAAACGAATTCGCGAAAAATGGATGCAAATCGTTTCTCAATACAGACATTACTGTTTTTCAGTCCTGAACAGACGTCGGGCTGGAAGACCCATCGAATTAGGTCAATTATGATGGAGTGATCCAGACTGATAGCGAATATTCGAAGAATGGATGCGAATGGCTTTGCAATACAATCGTTCCTGTTATTCAGCCCTGAAAAGACGATTGGCTGGATGACCCATCGATTTGTGTCGATTTTGAATGAATCATACACACGAAAAAAGGAATTCGCGAAAAATTGATGCGAATGGTTTCTCAATACAGACATTACTGCTTTTCAGTCCTGAAAAGACGTCTGGCTGGAAGACCCATCGATTTAGGTCCATTATGATGGAGTGATCCATACTGATAGCGAATACTCGAAGAATGGATGCGAATGGCTTTGCAATACAATCGTTACTGTTATTCAGCCCTGAAAAGACGATTGGCTGGATGACCCATCGATTTGTGTCGACTTTGAAAGAATCATACACACGAAAAAAGGAATTCGCGAAAAATTGATGCGAATGGTTTCTTAATACAGACATTACTTTTATTTCATCCTGAAAAGATGTCTGGCTGGAAGAACCAACGATTTAGGGCAATTATGATGTAGTGATCCAGACTGATATCGAATACTCGAAGAATGGATGCGATGGACTTCGCAATGCAATGGTTAGTTTTATTCAGCCCTGAAAAGCCGATCGGCTGTATGACCCATCGATTTGTGTGGATTTTGAAAGAATCATCCACACGAAAAAGGATTTCGCGAAAAATGGATGCGAGTGGTTTCTCAATATAGACATTACTGTTTTTCAGTCCTTAGAAGACGTCTGGCTGGAAGACCCATCGATTTAGGTCCATTATGATGGAGTTATGAACAGTGATAGCGAATATTCGAAGAATGGATGCGAATGGCTTTTCAATACAATCGTTACATTTCTTCAACCCTGAAAAGCCAATTGGCTGGCTGGATGACCCATGGATTTGTGTCGATTTTGAATGAATCATACACACGAAAATCGAATTCGCGAAAAATGGATGCAAATGGTTTCTCAATACATACATTACTGTTTTTCAGTCCTTAGAAGACGTCTGGCTGGAAGACCCATCGATTTAGGTCCATTATGATGGAGTGATGCAGACTGATAGCGAATACTCGAAGAATGGATGCGAATGGCTGTTGCAATACAATCGTTACTGTTCTTCAGCCCTGAAAAGACGATTGGCTGCATGACCCATCGATTTGCATCGATTTTGAAAGAATCATATACACGAAAAACGAATTCGCGAAAAATGGATGCAAATCGTTTCTCAATACAGACATTACTGTTTTTCAGTCCTGAACAGACGTCGGGCTGGAAGACCCATCGAATTAGGTCAATTATGATGGAGTGATCCAGACTGATAGCGAATATTCGAAGAATGGATGCGAATGGCTTTGCAATACAATCGTTCCTGTTATTCAGCCCTGAAAAGACGATTGGCTGGATGACCCATCGATTTGTGTCGATTTTGAATGAATCATACACACGAAAAAAGGAATTCGCGAAAAATTGATGCGAATGGTTTCTCAATACAGACATTACTGCTTTTCAGTCCTGAAAAGACGTCTGGCTGGAAGACCCATCGATTTAGGTCCATTATGATGGAGTGATCCATACTGATAGCGAGTACTCGAAGAATGGATGCGAATGGCTTTGCAATACAATCGTTACTGTTATTCAGCCCTGAAAAGACGATTGGCTGGATGACCCATCGATTTGTGTCGATTTTGAAAGAATCATACACACGAAAAAAGGAATTCGCGAAAAATTGATGCGAATGGTTTCTTAATACAGACATTACTTTTATTTCATCCTGAAAAGATGTCTGGCTGGAAGACCCAACGATTTAGGGCAATTATGATGTAGTGATCCAGACTGATATCGAATACTCGAAGAATGGATGCGATGGACTTCGCAATGCAATGGTTAGTTTTATTCAGCCCTGAAAAGCCGATCGGCTGTATGACCCATCGATTTGTGTGGATTTTGAAAGAATCATCCACACGAAAAACGATTTCGCGAAAAATGGATGCGAGTGGTTTCTCAATATAGACATTACTGTTTTTCAGTCCTTAGAAGACGTCTGGCTGGAAGACCCATCGATTTAGGTCCATTATGATGGAGTTATGAACAGTGATAGCGAATATTCGAAGAATGGATGCGAATGGCTTTTCAATACAATCGTTACATTTCTTCAACCCTGAAAAGCCGATTGGCTGGCTGGATGACCCATCGATTTGTGTCGATTTTGAATGAATCATACACACGAAAAACGAATTCGTTAAAAATGGATGCGAATGGTTTCGCAACACTGACATTACTGTTATTCAGTCCTGAAAAGACGTCTGGCTGGAAGACCCATCGATTTAGGTCCATTATGATGGAGTGATGAAGACTGATAGCGAATACTCGAAGAATGGATGCGAATGGCTTTGCAATACAATCGTTACTGTTCTTCAGCCCTGAAAAGACGATTGGCTGGATGACCCATCGATTTGCATCGATTTTGAAAGAATCATATACACGAAAAATGAATTCGCGAAAAATGGATGCAAATCATTTCTCAATACAGACATTACTGTTATTCAATCCTGAAAAGACATGTGGCTGAAAGATACATCGAATTTAGGTCGATTTTGAAGGATTTATAAAGGCGGAAACGAGTTCTAGAATATTGGATGCGAATGGCTTTGCAATACAATCTTTGCTGTTATTCAGCCATGAAAAGACGTCTGGCTGAAAGACCCATAGATTTAGGTCGATAATGATGGAGTGACCCAGACAGCGAATACTCGAAGAATGGAAGCGATGGATTTCGCAATACAATCGTTACTGTTATAAATCCCTGAAAAGACGATTAGCTGGATGACACATCGATTTGTGTCGATTTTGAATGAATCATACACACGAAAAACGAATTCGTGAAAAATGGATGCGAATGGTTTCGCAACACTGAGATTACTGTTATTCAGTCCTGAAAAGACGTCTGGCTGGAAGACCCATCGATTTAGGTCCATTGTGATGGAGTGATGAAGACTGATAGCGAATATTCGAAGAATAGATGCGAATGGCTTTGCAATACAATCGTTACTGTTCTTCAGCCCTGAAAAGACGATTGGCTGGATGACCCATCGATTTGCATCGATTTTGAAAGAACCATATACTCGAAAAACGAATTCGCGAAAAATGGATGCGACTGGTTTCGCAATACAGACATTACTGTTATTCAGTCTTGAATGGACGTCTGGTTTAACGATCCATCGAATTTAGATCGATTTTGAAGGATTTATAAAGGCGGAAACGAGTTCTAGAAGGTTGGATGCGAATGGCTTCGCATACAATCGTTGCTGTTATTCAGCCATGAAAAGACGTCTGGTTGAAAGACCCATCGATTTGTGTCGATTTTGAACGAATCGTACACACGAAAAACGAAATCGCGAAAAATGGAGGCGAATGGTTTCTCGATACAGACATTACTTTTATTCCGTCCTGAAAAGATGTCTGGCTGGAAGCCCATCGATTCAGGGCAATTATGATGGAGTGATCCAGACTGATATCGAATACTCGAAGAATGGATGCGATGGACTTCGCAATGCAATGGTTACTATTATTCATCCCTGAAAAGCCGATTGGCTGTATGACCCATCGATTTGTGTCGATTTTGAAAGAATCATCCACACGAAATGCGAATTCACGAAGAATGGATGCGAATGGCTTTGCAATACAATCGTTACTGTTATTCAGCCATGAAAAGACGATTGGCTGGATGACCCATCGATTTGTGTCGATTTTGAAAGAATCATACACACGAAAAAAGGAATTCGCGAAAAATTGATGCGAATGGTTTCTCAATACATACATTACTGTTTTTCAGTCCTTAGAAGACGTCTGGCTGGAAGACCCATCGATTTAGGTCCATTATGATGGAGTGATGCAGACTGATAGCGAATACTCGAAGAATGGATGCGAATGGCTGTTGCAATACAATCGTTACTGTTCTTCAGCCCTGAAAAGACGATTGGCTGCATGACCCATCGATTTGCATCGATTTTGAAAGAATCATATACACGAAAAACGAATTCGCGAAAAATGGATGCAAATCGTTTCTCAATACAGACATTACTGTTTTTCAGTCCTGAACAGACGTCGGGCTGGAAGACCCATCGAATTAGGTCAATTATGATGGAGTGATCCAGACTGATAGCGAATATTCGAAGAATGGATGCGAATGGCTTTGCAATACAATCGTTCCTGTTATTCAGCCCTGAAAAGACGATTGGCTGGATGACCCATCGATTTGTGTCGATTTTGAATGAATCATACACACGAAAAAAGGAATTCGCGAAAAATTGATGCGAATGGTTTCTCAATACAGACATTACTGCTTTTCAGTCCTGAAAAGACGTCTGGCTGGAAGACCCATCGATTTAGGTCCATTATGATGGAGTGATCCATACTGATAGCGAGTACTCGAAGAATGGATGCGAATGGCTTTGCAATACAATCGTTACTGTTATTCAGCCCTGAAAAGACGATTGGCTGGATGACCCATCGATTTGTGTCGATTTTGAAAGAATCATACACACGAAAAAAGGAATTCGCGAAAAATTGATGCGAATGGTTTCTTAATACAGACATTACTTTTATTTCATCCTGAAAAGATGTCTGGCTGGAAGACCCAACGATTTAGGGCAATTATGATGTAGTGATCCAGACTGATATCGAATACTCGAAGAATGGATGCGATGGACTTCGCAATGCAATGGTTAGTTTTATTCAGCCCTGAAAAGCCGATCGGCTGTATGACCCATCGATTTGTGTGGATTTTGAAAGAATCATCCACACGAAAAACGATTTCGCGAAAAATGGATGCGAGTGGTTTCTCAATATAGACATTACTGTTTTTCAGTCCTTAGAAGACGTCTGGCTGGAAGACCCATCGATTTAGGTCCATTATGATGGAGTTATGAACAGTGATAGCGAATATTCGAAGAATGGATGCGAATGGCTTTTCAATACAATCGTTACATTTCTTCAACCCTGAAAAGCCGATTGGCTGGCTGGATGACCCATCGATTTGTGTCGATTTTGAATGAATCATACACACGAAAAACGAATTCGTTAAAAATGGATGCGAATGGTTTCGCAACACTGACATTACTGTTATTCAGTCCTGAAAAGACGTCTGGCTGGAAGACCCATCGATTTAGGTCCATTATGATGGAGTGATGAAGACTGATAGCGAATACTCGAAGAATGGATGCGAATGGCTTTGCAATACAATCGTTACTGTTCTTCAGCCCTGAAAAGACGATTGGCTGGATGACCCATCGATTTGCATCGATTTTGAAAGAATCATATACACGAAAAATGAATTCGCGAAAAATGGATGCAAATCATTTCTCAATACAGACATTACTGTTATTCAATCCTGAAAAGACATGTGGCTGAAAGATACATCGAATTTAGGTCGATTTTGAAGGATTTATAAAGGCGGAAACGAGTTCTAGAATATTGGATGCGAATGGCTTTGCAATACAATCTTTGCTGTTATTCAGCCATGAAAAGACGTCTGGCTGAAAGACCCATAGATTTAGGTCGATAATGATGGAGTGACCCAGACAGCGAATACTCGAAGAATGGATGCGATGGATTTCGCAATACAATCGTTACTGTTATAAATCCCTGAAAAGACGATTAGCTGGATGACACATCGATTTGTGTCGATTTTGAATGAATCATACACACGAAAAACGAATTCGTGAAAAATGGATGCGAATGGTTTCGCAACACTGAGATTACTGTTATTCAGTCCTGAAAAGACGTCTGGCTGGAAGACCCATCGATTTAGGTCCATTGTGATGGAGTGATGAAGACTGATAGCGAATATTCGAAGAATAGATGCGAATGGCTTTGCAATACAATCGTTACTGTTCTTCAGCCCTGAAAAGACGATTGGCTGGATGACCCATCGATTTGCATCGATTTTGAAAGAACCATATACTCGAAAAACGAATTCGCGAAAAATGGATGCGACTGGTTTCGCAATACAGACATTACTGTTATTCAGTCTTGAATGGACGTCTGGTTTAACGATCCATCGAATTTAGATCGATTTTGAAGGATTTATAAAGGCGGAAACGAGTTCTAGAAGGTTGGATGCGAATGGCTTCGCATACAATCGTTGCTGTTATTCAGCCATGAAAAGACGTCTGGTTGAAAGACCCATCGATTTGTGTCGATTTTGAACGAATCGTACACACGAAAAACGAAATCGCGAAAAATGGAGGCGAATGGTTTCTCAATACAGACATTACTTTTATTCCGTCCTGAAAAGATGTCTGGCTGGAAGCCCATCGATTCAGGGCAATTATGATGGAGTGATCCAGACTGATATCGAATACTCGAAGAATGGATGCGATGGACTTCGCAATGCAATGGTTACTATTATTCATCCCTGAAAAGCCGATTGGCTGTATGACCCATCGATTTGTGTCGATTTTGAAAGAATCATCCACACGAAATGCGAATTCACGAAGAATGGATGCGAATGGCTTTGCAATACAATCGTTACTGTTATTCAGCCATGAAAAGACGATTGGCTGGATGACCCATCGATTTGTGTCGATTTTGAAAGAATCATACACACGAAAAAAGGAATTCGCGAAAAATTGATGCGAATGGTTTCTTAATACAAACATTACTTTTATTTCATCCTGAAAAGATGTCTGGCTGGAAGACCCAACGATTTAGGGCAATTATGATGTAGTGATCCAGACTGATATCGAATACTCGAAGAATGGATGCGATGGACTTCGCAATGCAATGGTTAGTTTTATTCAGCCCTGAAAAGCCGATCGGCTGTATGACCCATCGATTTGTGTGAATTTTGAAAGAATCATCCACACGAAAAACGATTTCGCGAAAAATGGATGCGAGTGGTTTCTCAATATAGACATTACTGTTTTTCAGTCCTTAGAAGACGTCTGGCTGGAAGACCCATCGATTTAGGTCCATTATGATGGAGTTATGAACAGTGATAGCGAATATTCGAAGAATGGATGCGAATGGCTTTTCAATACAATCGTTACATTTCTTCAACCCTGAAAAGCCGATTGGCTGGCTGGATGACCCATCGATTTGTGTCGATTTTGAATGAATCATACACACGAAAAACGAATTCGTGAAAAATGGATGCGAATGGTTTCGCAACACTGACATTACTGTTATTCAGTCCTGAAATGACGTCTGGCTGGAAGACCCATCGATTTAGGTCCATTATGATGGAGTGATGAAGACTGATAGCGAATACTCGAAGAATGGATGCGAATGGCTTTGCAATACAATCGTTACTGTTCTTCAGCCCTGAAAAGACGATTGGCTGGATGACCCATCGATTTGCATCGATTTTGAAAGAATCATATACACGAAAAACGAATTCGCGAAAAATGGATGCAAATCATTTCTCAATACAGACATTACTGTTATTCAATCCTGAAAAGACATGTGGCTGAAAGATACATCGAATTTAGGTCGATTTTGAAGGATTTATAAAGGCGGAAACGAGTTCTAGAATATTGGATGCGAATGGCTTTGCAATACAATCTTTGCTGTTATTCAGCCATGAAAAGACGTCTGGCTGAAAGACCCATAGATTTAGGTCGATAATGATGGAGTGACCCAGACAGCGAATACTCGAAGAATGGATGCGATGGATTTCGCAATACAATCGTTACTGTTATACATCCGTGAAAAGACGATTAGCTGGATGACACATCGATTTGGGTCGATTTTGAATGAATCATACACACGAAAAACGAATTTGTGAAAAATGGATGCGAATGGTTTCGCAACACTGAGATTACTGTTATTCAGTCCTGAAAAGACGTCTGGCTGGAAGACCCATCGATTTAGGTCCATTGTGATGGAGTGATGAAGACTGATAGCGAATATTCGAAGAATGGATGCGAATGGCTTTGCAATACAATCGTTACTGTTCTTCAGCCCTGAAAAGACGATTGGCTGGATGACCCATCGATTTGCATCGATTTTGAAAGAATCATATACTCGAAAAACGAATTCGCGAAAAATGGATGCGACTGGTTTCGCAATACAGACATTACTGTTATTCAGTCTTGAATGGACGTCTGGTTTAACGATCCATCGAATTTAGATCGATTTTGAAGGATTTATAAAGGCGGAAACGAGTTCTAGAAGGTTGGATGCGAATGGCTTCGCATACAATCGTTGCTGTTATTCAGCCATGAAAAGACGTCTGGTTGAAAGACCCATCGATTTGTGTCGATTTTGAACGAATCGTACACACGAAAAACGAAATCGCGAAAAATGGAGGCGAATGGTTTCTCAATACAGACATTACTTTTATTCCGTCCTGAAACGATGTCTGGCTGGAAGCCCATCGATTCAGGGCAATTATGATGGAGTGATCCAGACTGATATCGAATACTCGAAGAATGGATGCGATGGACTTCGCAATGCAATGGTTATTTTTATTCAGCCCTGAAAAGCCGATTGGCTGTATGACCCATCGATTTGTGTCGATTTTGAAAGAATCATCCACACGAAATACGAATTCGCGAAAAATGGATGCGAATGGTTTCTCAATACAGACATTACTGTTTTTCAGTCCTTAGAAGACGTCTGGCTGGAAGATCCATCGATTTAGGTCCATTATGATGGAGTGATGAACACTGATAGCGAATATTCGAAGAATGGATGCGAATGGCTTTGCAATACAATCGTTACTGTTCTTCAACCCTGAAAAGCCGATTGGCTGGAAGACCCATCGATCTGTGTCGATTTTGAATGAATCATACACACGAAAAACGAATTCGTGGAAAATGGATGCGAATGGTTTCGCAACACTGACATTACTGTTATTCAGTCCTGAAAAGACGTCTGGCTGGAAGACCCATCGATTTAGGTCAATAATGATGGAGTGACACAGACTGATAGCGAATCCTCGAAGAATGGATGCGATGGACTTCGCAATACAATCGTTACTGTTATTCATCCCTGAAAAGACGATTGGCTGGATGACACATATATTTGGGTCGATTTTGAAGGAATCATCCACACGAAGAGCGAATTCGCGAAGAATGGATGCGAACGGCTTCGCAATACAATCGTTACTGTTATTCAGCCCTGAAAAGACGATTGGCTGGATGACCCATCAATTTGTGTCGATTTTGAAAGAATCATACACACGAAAAACGAAATCGCGAAAAATGGATGCGAATGGTTTCTCAATACAGACATTACTTTTATTCCGTCCTGAAAAGATGTCTGGATAGAAGAACCATCGATTTAGGTCCATTATGATGGAGTGATCCAGACTGATAGCGAATATTCGAAGAATGGATGCGAATGGCTTTGCAATAGAATCGTTACTGTTATTCAGCCCTGAAAAGACGTTTGGTTGAATGACCCATCGATTTGTGTCGATATTGAAAGAATCATACACACGAAATGCGAATTCACGAAGAATGGATGCGAATGGCTTTGCAATACAATCGTTACTGTTATTCAGCCATGAAAAGACGTACGGCTGATAGACCCATCGATTTAGGTCAATTATGAAGCAGTGATCCATACTGATAGCGAATACTCGAAGAATGGATGCGAATGGCTTTGCAATACAATCGTTACTATTATTCATCCCTGAAAAGACGATGGGCTGGATGACACATCGATTTGTATCGATTTTGAAGGAATCATCCACACGAAATGCGAATTCACGAAGAATGGATGCGAATGGCTTTGCAATACAATCGTTACTGTTATTCAGCCATGAAAAGACGTACGGCTGAAAGACCCATCGATTTAGGTCAATTATGAAGTGTAACGGTCCCTTAATATTGAATATTCAATCTTTCTTTATATAAAATGCTGCATCAGCGATCCCACGCTCAGGGCGACCGCCGCGCAGCATCCAAGCGCGCGACGGCCGCCTTATCACTGGCGCAGGGATACGCAGCGGGCCCAAGGGCCCAACTCAACGGACCCAGCGTGTGGGCATTCAATCTCTTCACTTCTATCCGAACAACTGTAACGTGCACTCCTCCTCATCACCTTTTGCTAATACATATATTTTGGACTCCACACTTGTATTAATTATTTAAACGACCTTTCGATCGTCACAATTGGTGTCAGAAGTGGCGGACACAAAAACCGCGCGCTATATATATATATATAAATCGAAAATTTTTTTTTAAGTGAAGTGCACAAGTGAAGAAAAATATATTGTTTTTTTTTTCTCTTTACAAGTAAATAAACTATAACAATAAAATATATATATATACAAAAAAAAAGGAACAAGTGAAAAAGGAACAAGTGAACAAGTGCCGGAAATTATTTTTCAAAAGAAACAAAAAAAAAAAGAATTTTTGGACAAAGTGGAAACAAGGCGAAAGGAAAGTGCCTGAACGAACGGACAATAGGAAAGAAAAAAAGAAGAAGAATCACGGCAACAAATATTCACGACAACCAACGGAGAAATAAAAGGACGGAAAACATTCAATAGAAGGAAGCAAGGAAGAACAAATATTTAATAGAAGGAAGGAAGGAAGTGCCGCATTTTAAAACATTTATCCATCCATGATTACACCTCTCACCCTTCTCGTGGCACTGTAAGTACAAAATTATTTAGCAAAACTAACGCTTATATTGCTTGTAATGCTTATAAACCTGTTGCAAGACGTGTTTTGATCGACGAATTGACATCCGAAAGTAGATGTGTTAAGCTTTGGAATTACAGGGAATATTCATTAACAAATTTATTTTAAAAGGAAAAGACTGTCCCAGAAAATAAGTTTCTTTTTTTTAATTTTTAAGGTTTTTATGAGTTTTTGGAAGATTTCGAAAATAATTAATTTTTCAGAGAGTTCGTATTTTGGAAAAAAAAATATAAAAAATTGATTTTTTAAAAAAAAGGCTTTTGCAAATTTTTTTTTGGAAAACAAAAAAAAAAGAAGAATATAATAATAATTAATTTTTCAAAAATTCGTATTTTTCCAGGAAATAAAAAAATTAAATTTTGTTGATTTTTATGAATTTTTTGAAGAACAAAAAATAATTGATATTTCAAAAGTTCGTATTTAAAAAAAAAAAAATAAATAAAAAATTAATTTTCAAAGATTTTTATAAATTTTTTTTTTGGAAAACAAAAAAAAATAAATAAAATAATTGATTTTTCAAAAATTCGTATTTTTCAAAAAAAAAAATAAATAATAAAAAATTAATTTTTAAAGGGTTTTATAAATTTTTTGGAAAACAAAAAAAAAATAATTAATGTTTCAAAAATTCGTATTTTTCAAAAAAAAAAAAATAAAAAGTTAAATTTTAAAGATTTTTATAAATTTTTTGAAAAACAAAAAAATAATTAATTTTTCAAAAGTTCGTATTTTTCAAAAAGAATAAAAAGATAAAAAAATTAATTTTTAAAGATTTTTATAAATTTTTTGAAAAACAAAAAATAATTAATTTTTCAAAAATTCCTATTTTTCAAAAAAAAAAAAATAAAAAGTTAAATTTTAAAGATTTTTATAAATTTTTTGAAAAACAAAAAAATAATTGATTTTTCAAAAGTTCGTATTTTTCAAAAAAAAAAAAAAAAATAAAAAATTAATTTTTAAAGATTTTTATAAATTTTTTGAAAAACAAAAAATAATTAATTTTTCAAAAATTCGTATTTTTCCAGGAAATAAAAAAATTAAATTTTGTTGATTTTTATGAATTTTTTGAAGAACAAAAAATAATTGATATTTCAAAAGTTCGTATTTAAAAAAAAAAAAATAAATAAAAAATTAATTTTCAAAGATTTTTATAAATTTTTTTTTTGGAAAACAAAAAAAAATAAATAAAATAATTGATTTTTCAAAAATTCGTATTTTTCAAAAAAAAAAATAAATAATAAAAAATTAATTTTTAAAGGGTTTTATAAATTTTTTGGAAAACAAAAAAAAAATAATTAATGTTTCAAAAATTCGTATTTTTCAAAAAAAAAAAAATAAAAAGTTAAATTTTAAAGATTTTTATAAATTTTTTGAAAAACAAAAAAATAATTAATTTTTCAAAAGTTCGTATTTTTCAAAAAGAATAAAAAGATAAAAAAATTAATTTTTAAAGATTTTTATAAATTTTTTGAAAAACAAAAAATAATTAATTTTTCAAAAATTCCTATTTTTCAAAAAAAAAAAAATAAAAAGTTAAATTTTAAAGATTTTTATAAATTTTTTGAAAAACAAAAAAATAATTGATTTTTCAAAAGTTCGTATTTTTCAAAAAAAAAAAAAAAAATAAAAAATTAATTTTTAAAGATTTTTATAAATTTTTTGAAAAACAAAAAATAATTAATTTTTCAAAAATTCGTATTTTTCAAAAAAAAAATAAAATAAAAAATTAATTTTGAAAAGGTTTTTATAAATTTTTTTTGGAATACAAAAAAAAAATAATTAACTTTTCAAGGGATTCATATTTTTCCGAGAAATAAAATTTTTTCAAGGGATTCATATTTTTCCGGAGAATAAAATTTTTCAAATTTTTTAAGGGTTTTTATAAATTTTTTGAAAGACTCCAAAAATAATTAATTTTTCGAAGGACATATTTTTTTTTCAGGAAAAAAATAGAATAAAATCTTTTTCAACTTTTAAGGGGTTTTTATACATTTTTTTTTTTTTTTTTTGAAAAAGGAAAAAGAAGGAGAAAAACCTCCAAAAGTAATTGATTTTTCAAGGGCTTGTATATATATTTTTTTTTTTTTAAAGGAAAGAAAATAAAATGAAAAATTCTTTCAATTTTTGAGAGTTTTTGTAAGTTTTCGAAAACTCCAAAGCCTATGGGGGTCGGGAATTAATTACCTTTGGGAATACTTTAGAGAAAATTGCACTGTACTCGGTAACTTGATACATTACTAGGAGGAGGAAAAAGGTAAGTCCCTCCTGTGCGGTGGAGTGTATATTTCTTTTTTTTTCTTCTCTTCCGTTTTTGAAACGAAACCTTCTGTTTGAATTATATGACTCGTGTATTTTGTTTGAAAAATTCTACCAACAACACAAACACCGCGTCATTTTAGACAGAATGACATAGCGGGTTTTATACCAATCGAGTTACAACCTCCCACTACAATAATGGCGGAAAATGCTAACAACGGTCGCAACGGCTGGTCCATTCGCGACATACATAGCCTCTTGCCCGAATTTGATGGGAAAAACCCCTCGATCGACTGTTTTGCAAGTATGTGTAGAGACACAGCGCCGCTCGCAACTTGCGATGACATGATGTTAATAGCGGTTAAATTTAAATTAAGAGGAGAGGCTAGGGAGTATGTAGACACTAAAGACTACGCGAACTTGGAAGAGCTTTTAACAGACCTCAGAAATAACTTCGAAAAGCCGGTAGAACTGTCCGACCTTGTGGCAGAATTGCACAGAATTTCGCAAAAATATAATGAGCCGGTTGCGGACTACGGAACGCGAACACGTAAAGTTCAAAAGAAAATTTTGAGAAGACTCGAGGAGGTTTACCACGCGGACGCGCAACAACAGTACTTAGCTAATCGTAGAGATGAGTTGAAGCAAGAAATCATAAGATCGTTTATCCGTGGTCTTTTTGAAAAAATTGCAAATATGCTAGTTCAAAGGAACATTGTAACTTTAGATCAGGGAATCTTAGAGGCGATAGATATCGAGCGCGAACAAGAAAAGAGGAGGGCACTCGAATTGGACAGAGGGCGCGAGGAGCCAGAAATTAGAGGTAAAACACCGGAACCAGCAAGAGTTCAATTCGCGCAAACAAGCGTGGGGCCGACACAGAAATTTTGCGAATACCATAAAAATAACACCCACAACTCGTCGGAGTGTACCACTTTGCAGAGGCTAAGCGAAAATAGATTCAGTAACGCGAACAGAGACGCTTCTCGTGAAAGGTACTACCAGAATAGAGATCCGCAGAACACAAATTTTCAGAACAATTCGCAGCAATTTGCTAATAGCACGCAACCCTTTCCAAACAACTCGCAGACCAATTATCGAAACTATCAAAATTTCGGACCGAACGTACCAAACTATCAAAATAATTACCAAAACTTTAGACAAAACGAGCCAAATTTTCCGAATAATTACCGAAATTCCGGGCCTGTTGCGCAAAACTACCAGAACTACCCGAATCAACGAAACGCGAACCCTAACAACTTTCGGGGATATGTGCAAAACTCACAGTACTTCCCTAATAATCCGCAAAATTTCTCAAACAACCCACGGAGTTATTCGAATAATTCGCGAAATTTTCCAAACGGCTATACGGATCAACAAAATCATCCGAAATCGGGAAATAACGCGCAAGGTAACCGACCGGGTTCACGCGGAAACAGTAGAAGCAATTCGCGAGACCGAAACTCCTCCGGAAGTAACGCCGAGAATAACTCACAAAGCGAACAAGATTCTAAAAAATTAGAACTGCAAATGGCACAGATTACTCGAGATTTAGAGCAAATGCGCGCAAAATTGGGTTTGGGAAACCAGCAAAGTGCTCCACGGGATTGTGCGACGGGGAGCCAAACACAAGAGCGCATCATTCGAAATTAGAAGCAAAAATAAACATCACAATTAAAAAGGCTAAAATTCAGCTAGGCCTCTCGAAAAGACATAAGCCTCCAACAGTAGCTATCAGTTCTCCTGATTTGTGTTTCGAGCGAACAATGTTTCTCGCAGACACTGGAGCTGAAATCAATTTGGTAAAATCAACAAAAATTGCGAACAATTCAAAAGTAGACCCATCAATAATTTACGAGTTATCGGGAATTTCGGAGGGCATTGTGCGAACGCTCGGGATGTACGAAATCCGAATTAAAAAATTTAAAGTCGAGTTCCATCTGGTCGAGGACAGCCTCCCAATTAAACAAGACGCTGTTCTAGGCGACAATTTTTTCAGGGAAATCCCGGCAGATATTTTATACAGCGAACTCTGCATATCTTTTCCGGGATACAAAATCCCTTTTGAAACTTCAGAGAAAATATTCATCCCAGCGAGATCGAAAGTGATGATGCACGTGAGATTAAACGCAACTAGACTCACGGAGGGATATATTCCCAGGCTGGACGCAGGCGATAAACTCTATATCGGAGACGCCTTGGTGTCTAATAACAACCGAGTTGCTTATCTCACAGCTATCAACGCTAACGACTTCGACATTAATCTCGCGGTGCCGACACTTGAGTTGCAGCCGGTCGAGAGTATCCTGGAACTTGCTGACGCACCAGAAAATGATCCCTATGCTACTAACTCAGAGCTTAGCGCAACATTTTACACCACAGCGGTCGGTAGCACAGAGAGAGCAGAAATGATCGAATCACTTCTTAATTTGGAGCATTTAAATGAGAAGGAAAAAAATCATGTTTTGCGATTGATCTCTAAACACCAGCACTTGTTTTGCGTGCCTGAGGAACAGCTAGGTCACACTAATGTTCTCAGGCACGAAATCCTCACAACGGATGACCGACCAATCCATACGAGACAGTATAGATTCCCTCAGGTCCATAGGGAAGAAATTCAGAAGCAGGTTAATAACTTGCTCAAAAACGATATAATTCAACCATCGCTCTCGCCATACAATTCGCCGGTTTGGATTGTCCCCAAAAAGGAGGATCCCCATGGCAATAAGAAATGGCGTATGGTTATCGATTTCCGGAAGTTAAACGCGAAAACTACACCCGACGCGTATCCATTACCAAACATCTTGGACATATTGGATCAACTGGGTAACGCTCGTTATTTTTCGACATTCGATCTGGCGTCTGGCTTCCACCAGATCCAGGTTCACGAAAAAGACAAACAAAAGACAGCCTTTTCAACACCCAACGGACATTTCGAATTCAATCGCATGCCGTTTGGGCTCAGCAATGGTCCAGCAACTTTTCAGCGACTGATGGATGTGGTTTTGTCGGGTCTCCAAGGCACAGACCTATTTGTGTACTTGGATGACATTGTTATCTATGCGAACACTCTCGAAGAACATGAGAAAAAATTCCATAGTTTAGCCAAAAGACTAACCGCAGCCAAGCTGACCTTGCAAACAGATAAATGTCATTTTTTAAACAGGCAAGTGTGTTATCTGGGACATGTGATTTCGGACAAAGGAGTCCAACCAAACCCGGAAAAAGTGCTAGCAGTGGAGAAGTTTCCAGTACCAACGGACAAGAAAAACATAAAGCAGTTTGTCGCACTCGCAGGATACTACCGCAGGTTTATACGCGATTTTGCCGAAATCGCTATACCAATGACACGCCAGCTGAAGAAGGAGGCGAACTTTGATTGGACTGAGGAATGCCAAGCAGCTTTCGAGCATCTTAAGCGGAGAATCACGGAAGCACCAATCTTGCGGTATCCGAATGAGAAGAAGGAGTACTCGCTCACGACTGACGCATCAAATTATGCCATAGGCGCTGTACTCAGTCAAAAGCACAACAATTTTGATCATCCAGTGGCCTTCTACTCCAGGTTGCTGTCTAAGTCCGAAACATCTTACGACGCCTTGAAAAAAGAGCTACTGGCGGTAGTCAACGCAATCCAACATTTTAGCACCTATTTGTATGGACGTCATTTTGTCCTCGTAACGGATAATAGAGCGCTCACATACATCACAAGCAAGGACGAACCACCTCAACAGTTACAGCGATGGCAAGCAATTCTGAACGACTACAATTATGAGATACATCATAAGCCCGGAAAACTGAACGTCGTGGCGGATGCGCTTTCCAGGAATCCTGTGTCGATTTTACCAATAAGACCTCACGAGAGCACATCAAGCGATACCGAAAAACCCGATGAAAAAAGACAGAAGACTCATCATCAAGCACCATCAGCCGTTCGAGGGCGTTCAACAGCTGACGAATCATCTGGAAACCCAGCGCCTAGGAAACGACTATGTGAACTAGAAGGATCTTCCGGTGAGCCAACAAGTGACACGAATACGGAATGTCTCGAAACGGAACAACCACCCGCATTATCAACAGTAAGGAAGGATGAAACCACATTTAACATAGATTCAACTGCTAGCGAGGACGTTGGAATGAGTACGCCAACAGAACACGAGAATGAGGACGAGGAAGCAGCCCGGAGGAAGCGGATACGATCAGACGAATCAGACGAGCACGAGAACAAACGAAGAAATATCAAAGAAGAAAAAGATAAACTGTCTAAAGAAAAAGAAAAAGATAAATTATCTAAAGAAGAAGAAAAAGATAACTTGTCTAAAGAAGAAGAAAAAGATAAATTATCTAAAGAAGAAGAAAAAGATAACTTCTCAAAAGAAGAAGAAAAAGATAAATTGTCTAAAGAAAAAGAAAAGGATAAATTATCTAAAAAAGAAGAAAAAGATAAATTGTCTAAGGAAGAAGAAAAAGATAAATTATCTAAAGAAGAAGAAAAAGATAAATTGTCTAAAGAAGAAAGATCATTAAACAAAAAAGAAATCGAAACAGGAGGAAATAAGAAACAAAACGAAGTATCAGAAGAAAATGAGAATCAAGACGAGGTATCAGAAAAAAATAAGAGGGAAGACAGTTTATCAAAAGAAATGGAAAGAGGAAATTCGTCAAGGGAAGAACCAAAAAAAAGCTCGGTGCAGCGAACAGCAGAAGATTCGTCACAACATCAAAAGGCCGAAAATCCAAAAATCGAAGGAGCAGTGGAAGCAGAAATTCGGGACTCAGATTCGTCAAACTCATCACAGGAGGATAAACCAGGTTACCTTTCGCCCGAAATGACACCAGAGTACCGGTATTCTCAGGAACCGGGACAGCAAGAGACAATTTCAACATTAACTCGTCAAACAGATCCTCCAGCCGCACGATCAACATCCAATCCCCCACAAAAATTGGTGCAACCAAAAAAACCTAAGAAGAAGAAAAAAGTAAAAACACGCTGGACTAAACGGCGAACTAATCCAGGGTGTACATATGCAAAGGAAACGCAGGAAAGCTCATCTTCAGAGGAAGCTTCAAACGAAACGACTCCGCAAGTACTGGAAGAAGAAATGCATACAACATCCTCACCACCACCAATCCTAGATTTCAAGGGCTTTACACCACCCGAGCGGACAGTTGCAACGGAAAAAACGACAGCGGCAAAAGGAAAAAGTACACTACTATCTCCCGAGGAAATGGAACTCGAAGGCTTTACACCTCAAGAACAAGCGGACGCAGTCAAAAAAGCTATACAAATAGATGAAAAGAAAGCTACAAAATCGCAAAATCCAGCATCAACAAATGTCCAGGAAGTACCACACCAACGGAAAACATGGCACTGCAGGAAGGAAATACGCCACCACTAGCTCCAGATTTCGAAGGATTTTCGCTACATGAGAAATCACCAACAACAGAAACGACCATAACACCAGAAGTCTCACCACAATTTCGTTCACCAACGCCGTCTTCGCATGATTTCCCACCTTCAGCAGAAATTGTTTGGGAAGAGACTCAGCCACAAAGGAAATCACCAGATGAAACGCGTGTCGGACCAAGTAAGGACTGCAGAGAACAAATATCATCGGGGAGTAGGTCTGACGATTCGGGTACCGATCTTCGTATCAGCCACCCCAATACCGTAGGAAACGACTCACTTGTCCGGAAAGGAATCCAGTCACCAGAAGCGCAACAATAGCGGAGGATATCCATCTGCGAGATAACATCAAAATCGTGCAAAGCAACATTTTGGCAAACGAGGATAATTTAGCATTTTTCGTATCAGCAGATTGTATAATGAATACTACAGTTACTAAGATACTCGTGGAAAAGAAGAAAATTAGTCGTGAAATGTTATTAATGCAAAATCCCATAATGGAAAATATTCTTATCTGCCAGAGCGAAAACGAATGCTATTTTGTGATGTTTTGTAAGGGAAAATCTACCGATATTACCACCGCGCACATGGTTAAGAAATGCCTGACCGTCCTCGTGAAAATATTGAAGAGAGACAAGCTGCAGTCCTGTACGATTTCAAAGGACCCCGAAATAATCAACTCGCTTCTGTGGTCAAACATGAAAAGTCACTTGCGTCTGTTGACATTAGGAGCTGATATACGAATAACGCTATGCGAAGGTCTTGCAATCGTTCCAGAGCAGGATAACCGACAAAATATCATAAAAGAACTACACGCTTCAAATTTGGGTGGTCACAAAGGCATTGAAAAAACGTATCAGCGCATTCTAACGCAATATTATTGGAGAGGATTGAGAGCGGACGTTAAAAAATTCATCAAATATTGCCCGGAGTGCCAAACAAATAAGATGGTCCGAGTCAGAAATAAGGCGCCAATGGTGCTTACGGACACCCCAGAAAAACCATTCGACAAAGTAGCCATCGACATCGTTGGACCCTTGCCTGAAACTAGCAGAGGATATATATATATATCCTCACTATTCTTGACTTATTTAGCAAATTCAGCATAGCCGTACCATTAAGCTGCCAAACCACTAGCGATGTTTCAAGAGCTCTGTGTGATAAGCTGATCACTACATTTGGAGCGCCTCGCGCAATACTGACGGACTAAGGAAGGAACTTCATGTCGGAAATGTTCAAAGACTTCGCAGAGTTTTTTCAGATCCGTCAATATAAAACAACCGCATATCATCCACAATCTAATGGAGCAATCGAGCGCAGCCACCATACTCTCGTGGAGTACATAAAACATTTTATCAGTAAAAGAAAAGAATGGGACGAGCTCTTAACACTCGCGACATTCGCGCACAACACTAGTGTTCATGAAAGCACGGGATTTACCCCTTTCGAGTTAGTTTTTGGCAGATTGGCACAAGTACCGTCTGAATTTCCGCCACTCGAAAGAACAATTACGTACGACGACTACATGGCAAATTTGAACGCAAACTTCAAAGCAGTTCGCCAATTAGTTTTAGAGAAAGCGATTAGATATAAGGAGAGAACTAAGAAATACTATGATAAGAAAGTAAAGGAATCAGAATTTAGGGAAGGCGAACTAGTATATTTGCAAAAGGAACCGCGGATCGGAAAATTCGACGCTCATTGGACGGGCCCGTACAAAATTCTAAAGACTCTAGATCGGAATAACGTAGTTTTAAGTATCAGAGACGATGCTACAAGAACGGTCCATATAGATAAAATAAAACGGGCATATGTTTCAGATGCCACGCAGGAGCATTAAGGCCCCGAGAGGCACTAAACAGATTGTACTCCGAAGTGGACAACCACGCCAACCAACGCGCAAATCCATGTACGAATTAAGATATGACCGTAACGCGCTCCCATGAAATCCGTTGCGAAGGACAGAGAAATTAGATAGGGAAGAATAAGAATAACTATAACACAACGAAGTCTCAGCATTTTTGAGCTAAGCTGCGTCCATAACGCTACATTTATAATCAAATAGTTGTAAGACTTATAAGGTTGGTTGCCACCGTTGTTATGCTTCGAGAAGAACACATGAGTTTCGTTTTTTTCTCTCTCTTACCCCCCCCCCCCCCCCCCCCCCCCCACTTTCTCCCTGGGTTAGCAACAGCGGACCGTATATTTTTTTTTTATATATTACTTCCTTTTACGGATAAGGGAGGATGTTAAACGATGATCGAAACATGTCTTGCACGCACGCTATATATTACCTCGCTATTGTACCCTTTTTCATTCCCATTAAGTTAACCATACAATCGATCCTCACCACATCCGTATTAACAGGTCATTCCTACTAACCCCCTTACCAAAACTAATCAGATTTTTAGAATGTTTTAGACAACGTAGGACCGAATGAAGCCGAGTGGAATAAATGAGTAAAGGAAAGGAATCCCTCGACAAACAAACCGGAATAAACGTTAGAAAAAAGAAAAGGAGGAGAGAAAGGAAACTGTCTACTTAAACGAAGAGAGAATAAGCTGTACCGAGATCCGGACATGAGCGATGGGCAAACAAAATATTTTTTTTTTCTCTTCTCTTATATGTGAAAACCCTGACCTAACCTACAGTCACATAACAACCCCTCCCCACTAACACGAACAACTAAAATATTTCAGTTTCAGATCATCGAAAATTACATAGAATCCTCTGGAATAACCAAGCAGGCTGAAGATAAGAGGACCAATAAATAGAAATCAATTGACGGAACTTTCAGGGAAATCCCAACACCACACCCAAGATGCGAAAGGAAGGGAAAAGAAAACAGGTCACCACGGCAGGAAACAAGAAGAAAGAAGAACTACACATAAATAAACACATACACATTCCAACACTACCAAAACCATTCATACCACAATTGTGTTATATAGAGTCACACGGAATTTCATTCTTTTTTTGTAAACCCCTCAATGCGGGAGCATTGATTCTTTAAAGAGGGGGAGTGTAACGGTCCCTTAATATTGAATATTCAATCTTTCTTTATATAAAATGCTGCATCAGCGATCCCACGCTCAGGGCGACCGCCGCGCAGCATCCAAGCGCGCGACGGCCGCCTTATCATTGGCGCAGGGATACGCAGCGGGCCCAAGGGCCCAACTCAACGGACCCAGCGTGTGGGCATTCAATCTCTTCACTTCTATCCGAACAACTGTAACGTGCACTCCTCCTCATCACCTTTTGCTAATACATATATTTTGGACTCCACACTTGTAATAATTATTTAAACGACCTTTCGATCGTCACAGAAGCAGTGATCCATACTGATAGCGAATACTCGAAGAATGGATGAGAATGGTTTTGCAATACAATCGTTACTGTTATTCATCCCTGAAAAGACGATTGGCTGTATGACCCATCGATAAGTGTCGATTTTGAAAGAATGAGACATCCGAAAAACGAATTCGCGAAAAATGGATGCGAATGGTTTCTCAATACAGACATTATTGTTTTTCAGTCCTGAAAAGACGTCTGGCTGGAAGACCCATCGATTTAGGTCAATTATGATGGAGTGATCCAGACTGATAGCGAATATTCGAAGAATGGATGCGAATGACTTTGCAATACAATCGTTACTGTTATTCAGCCCTGAAAAGACGTTTGGTTGAATGACCCATCGATTTGTGTCGATATTGAAAGAATCATACACACGAAATGCGAATTCACGAAGAATGGATGCGAATGGCTTTGCAATACAATCGTTACTGTTATTCAGCCAGGAAAAGACGTCTGGCTGAAATAATCATCGATTTAGGTCAATTATGAAGGAGTGATCCATACTGATACTGAATACTCGAAGAATGGATGCGAATGTCTTTGCAATACAATCGTTACTGTTCTTCAGCACTGAAAAGACGATTGGCTGGATGACCCATCGATTTGCATCGATTTTGAAAGAATCATATACACGAAAAACGAACTCGCGAAAAATGGGTGCAAATCATTTCTCAATACAGACATTACTGTTATTCAATCCTGAAAAGACATCTGGCTGAAAGATACATCGAATTTAGGTCGATTTTGAAGGATTTATAAAGGCGGAAACGAGTTCTAGAAGATTGGACGCGAATGGCTTTGCAATACAATCTTTGCTGTTATTCAGCCATGAAAAGACATCTG
The DNA here is from genome assembly GCA_963970395.1 of Ephialtes manifestator. Classification (NCBI taxonomy): domain Eukaryota; kingdom Metazoa; phylum Arthropoda; class Insecta; order Hymenoptera; family Ichneumonidae; genus Ephialtes; species Ephialtes manifestator. The sequence continues at coordinate 7,097 of CAXAOA010000023.1, read as the reverse complement.
GCTGGAAGACCCATCGATTTAGGTCAATAATGATGAAGTGACCCAGACTGAGTGACCCAGACAGCGAATACTCGAAGAACGGATGCGATGGACTTCGCAATACAATCGTTACTGTTATACATCCCTGAAAAGACGATTGGCTGGATGACCCATCGATTTGTGTCGATTTTGAAATAATCATACACACGAAAAAACGAATTCGCGAAAAATTGATGCGAATGGTTTCGCAATACAGACATTACTGTTATTCAGTCTTGAAAAGACGTCTGGTTTAACGATTCATCGAATTTAGATCGATTTTGAAGGATTTATAAAGGCGGAAACGAATTCTAGAAGGTTGGATGCGAATGGCTTCGCAATACAATCGTTGCTGTTATTCAGCCATGAAAAGACGTCTGGTTGAAAGACCCATCGATTTAGGTCAATTATGATGGAGTGATCCAGACTGACAGGGAATACTCGAAGAATGGATGCTAATGGCTTTGCAATACAATCGTTACTGTTATTCAGCACTGAAAAGACGATTGGCTGGATGACCCATCGATTTGTGTCGATTTTGAAAGAATCGTACACACGAAATACGAAATCGTGAAAAATGGATGCGAATGGTTTAGCAACACTGACATTACTGTTATTCAGTCCTGAAAAGACGTCTGGCTGGAAGATCCATCGATTTAGGTCCATTATGATGGAGTGATGAAGACTGATAGCGAATATTCGAAGAATCGATGCGAATGGCTTTGCAATACAATCGGTACTGTTCTTCAGCCCTGAAAAGACGATTGGCTGGATGACCCATCGATTTGCATCGATTTTGAAAGAATCATATACACGAAAAACGAATTCGCGAAAAATGGATGCAAATCATTTCTCAATACAGACATTACTGTTATTCAATCCTAAAAAGACATCTGGCTGAAAGATACATCGAATATAAGTCGATTTTGAAGGATTTATAAAGGCGGAAACGAGTTCTAGAAGATTGGATGCGAATGGCTTTGCTATACAATCTTTGCTGTTATTCAGCCATGAAAAGACGTCTGGCTGAAAGACCCATCGATTTAAGTCAATAATGATGGAGTGACCCAGACAGCGAATACTCGAAGAATGGATGCGATGGACTTCGCAATACAATCATTACTGTTATCCATCCCTGAAAAGACGATTAGCTGGATGACACATCGATTTGGGTCGATTTTGAATGAATCATACACACGAAATGCGAATTCACGAAGAATGGATGCGAATGGCTTTGCAATACAATCGTTACTGTTATTCAGCCATGAAAAGACGTACGGCCGAAAGACCCATCGATTTAGGTCAATTATGAAGGAGTGATCCATACTGATAGCGAATACTCGAAGAATGGATGCGAATGGTTTTGCAATACAATCGTTACTGTTATTCATCGCTGAAAAGACGATTGGCTGTATGACGCATCGATTTGTGTCGATTTTGAAAGAATCATACATCCGAAAAACGAATTCGCGAAAAATAGATGCGAATGGTTTCTCAATACAGACATTACTGTTTTTCAGTCCTGAAAAGACGTCTGGCTGGAAGACCCATCGATTTAGGTCAAAATTATGATGGAGTGATCCAGACTGATAGCGAATATTCAAAGAATGGATGCGAATGGCTTTGCAATACAATCGTTACTGTTATTCAGCCAGGAAAAGACGTCTGGCTAAAAGAACCATCGATTTAGGTCAATTATGAAGGAGCGATCCAGACTGACAGCGAATACTCGAAGAATCGATGCTAATGGCTTTGCAATACAATCGTTATTGTTATTCAGCACTGAAAAGACGATTTGCTGGATGACCCATCGATTTGTGTCGATTTTGAATGAATCATACACACGAAAAACGAATTCGTGAAAAATGGATGCGAATGGTTTCGCAACACTGACATTACTGTTATTCAGTCCTGAAAAGACGTCTGGCTGGAAGACCCATCGATATAGGTCCATTATGATGGAGTGATGAAAACTGATAGCGAATATTCAAAGAATGGATGCGAATGGCTTTGCAATACAATCGTTACTGTTCTTCAGCCCTGAAAAGACGATTGGCTGTATGATACATCGATTTGCATCGTTTTTGAAAGAATCATATACACGAAAAACGAATTCGCGAAAAATGGATGCAAATCATTTCTCAATACAGACATTACTGTTATCCAATCCTGAAAAGACATCTGGCTGAAAGATACATCGAATTTCGGTCGATTTTGAAGGATTTATAAAGGCGGAAACGAGTTCTAGAATATTGGATGAGAATGGCTTTGCAATACAATCTTTGCTGTTATTCAGCCATGAAAAGACGTCTGGCTCAAAGACCCATCTATTTAGGTCAATAATGATGGAGTGACCCAGACTGAGTGACCCAGACAGTGAATACTCGAAGAATGGATGCGATGGACTTCGCAATGCAATGGTTAGTTTTATTCAGCCCTGAAACGCCGATTGGCTGGATGACACATCGATTTGGGTCGATTTTGAATGAATCATCCACACGAAAAACGATTTCGCGAAAAATGGATGCGAATGGTTTCTCAATACAGACATTACTGTTTTTCAGTCCTTAGAAGACGTCTGGCTGGAAGACCCATCGATTTAGGTCCATTATGATGGAGTTATGAACACTGATAGCGATTATTCGAAGAATGGATGCGAATGGCTTTGCAATACAATCGTTACTGTTCTTCAACCCTGAAAAGCCGATTGGCTGGATGACCCATCGATTTGTGTCGATTTTGAATGAATCATAGACACGAAAAACGAATTCGTGAAAAATGGGTGCGAATGGTTTCGCAACACTGACATTACTGTTATTCGGTCCTGAAAAGACGTCTGGCTGGAAGACCCATCGATTTAGGTCCATTATGATGGAGTGATCCAGACTGATAGCGAATATTCGAAGAATGGATGCGAATGGCTTTGCAATACAATCGTTACTGTTATTCAGCCCTGAAAAGACGATTGGCTGGATGACCCATCGATTTGTGTCGATTTTGAAATAATCATACACACGAAAAAACGAAATCGCGAAAAATTGATGCAAATGGTTTCGCAATACAGACATTACTGTTATTCAGTCTTGAAAAGACGTCTGGTTTAACGATCCATCGAATTTAGATCGATTTTGAAGGATTTATAAAGGCGGAAACGAATTCGAGAAGGTTGGATGCGAATGGCTTCGCAATACAATCGTTGCTGTTATTCAGCCATGAAAAGACGTCTGGTTGAAAGACCCATCGATTTAGGTCAATTATGATGGAATGATCCAGACTGACAGCGAATACTCGAAGAATGGATGCTAATGGCTTTGCAATACAATCGTTACTGTTATTCAGCACTGAAAAGACGATTGGCTGGATGACCCATCGATTTGTGTCGATTTTGAAAGAATCGTACACACGAAATACGAAATCGGGAAAAATGGATGCGAATGGTTTCGCAACACTGACATTACTGTGATTCAGTCCTGAAAAGACGTCTGGCTGGAAGATCCATCGATTTAGGTCCATTATGATGGAGTGATGAAGACTGATAGCGAATATTCGAAGAATGGATGCGAATGGCTTTGCAATACAATCGTTACTGTTCTTCAGCCCTGAAAAGACGATTGGCTGGATGACCCATCGATTTGTGTCGATTTTGAAAGAATCATACTCACGAAAAAAGGAATTCGCGAAAAATTGATGCGAATGGTTTCGCAATACAGACATTACTGTTATTCAGTCTTGAAAAGATGTCTGGTTTAACGATCCATCGAATTTAGATCGATTTTGAAGGATTTATAAAGGCGGAAACGAGTTCTAGAAGGTTGGATGCGAATGGCTTCGCAATACAATCGTTGCTGTTATTCAGCCATGAAAAGACGTCTGGTTGAAAGACCCATCGATTTAGGTCAATTATGATGGAGTGATCCAGACTGACAGCGAATACTCGAAGAATGGATGCGAATGGCTTTGCAATACAATCGTTACTGTTCTTCAACCCTGAAAAGCCGATTGGCTGGATGACCCATCGATTTGCATCGATTTTGAAAGAATCATATACACGAAAAACGAATTCGCGAAAAATGGATGCAAATCATTTCTCAATACAGACATTACTGTTATTCAATCCTGAAAAGACATCTGGCTGAAAGATACATCGAATTTAGGTCGATTTTAAAGGATTTATAAAGGCGGAAACGAGTTCTAGAAGATTGGATGCGAATGGCTTTGCAATACAATCTTTGCTGTTATTCAGCCATGAAAAGACGTCTGGCTAAAAGACCCATCGATTTAGGTCAAGGATGATCGAGTGACCCAGACTGAGTGACCCAGACAGCGAATACTCGAAGAATGGATGCGATGGACTTCGCAATACAATTGTTACTGTAATACATCCCTGAAAAGACGATTAGCTGGATGACACATCGATTTGGGTTGATTTTGAATGAATCATACACACGAAAAACGAATTCGTGAAAAATGGATGCGAATGGTTTCGCAACACTGACATTACTATTTTTCAGTCCTTAGAAGACGTCTGGCTGGAAGACCCATCGATTTAGGTCCATTATGATGGAGTGATGAAGACTGATAGCGAATATTCGAAGAATGGATGCGAATGGCTTTGCAATACAATCGTTACTGTTCTTCAGCCCTGAAAAGACGATTGGCTGGATGACCCGTCGATTTGCATCGATTTTGAATGAATCATACACACGAAATGCGAATTCACGAAGAATGGATGCGAATGGCTTTGCAATACAATCGTTACTGTTATTCACCCCTGAAAGAACGATTGGCTGTATGACCCATCGATTTGTGTCGATTTTGAAAGAATAATACATCCAAAAAACTAATTCGCGAAAAATGGATGCGAATGGTTTCTCAATACAGACATTACTGTTTTTCAGTCCTGAAAAGACGTCTGGCTGGAAGACCCATCGATTTAGGTCCATTATGATGGAGTGATCCAGACTGATAGTGAATATTCGAAGAATGGATGCGAATGGCTTTGCAATACAATCGTTACTGTTATTCAGCCCTGAAAAGACGATTGGCTGGATGACCCATCGATTTGTGTCGATTTTGAAAGAATCATACTCACGAAAAAAGGAATTCGCGAAAAATTGATGCGAATGGTTTCGCAATACAGACATTACTGTTATTCAGTCTTGAAAAGACGTCTGGTTTAACGATCCATCGAATTTAGATCGATTTTGAAGGATTTATAAAGGCGGAAACGAGTTCTAGAAGGTTGGATGCGAATGGCTTCGCAATACAATCGTTGCTGTTATTCAGCCATGAAAAGACGTCTGGTTGAAAGACCCATCGATTTAGGTCAATTATGATGGAGTGATCCAGACTGACAGCGAATACTCGAAGAATGGATGCTAATGGCTTTGCAATACAATCGTTACTGTTCTTCAGCCCTGAAAAGACGATTGGCTGGATGACCCGTCGATTTGCATCGATTTTGAAAGAATCATATACACGAAAAACGAATTCGCGAAAAATGGATGCAAATCATTTCTCAATACAGACATTACTGTTATTCAATCCTGAAAAGACATCTGGCTGAAAGATACATCGAATTTAGGTCGATTTTGAGGGATTTATAAAGGCGGAAACGAGTTCTAGAAGATTGGATGCGAATGGCTTTGCCATACAATCTTTGCTGTTATTCAGCCATGAAAAGACGTCTGGCTGGAAGACCCATCGATTTAGGTCAATTATGATGGAGTGATCCAGACTGATAGCGAATATTCAAAGAATGGATGCGAATGGCTTTGCAATACAATCGTTACTGTTATTCAGACAGGAAAAGACGTCTGGCTAAAACAACCATCGATTTAGGTCAATTATGAAGGAGCGATCCAGACTGACAGCGAATACTCGAAGAATCGATGCTAATGGCTTTGCAATACAATAGTTACTGTTATTCAGCACTGAAAAGACAATTGGCTGTATGACCCATCGATTTGTGTCGATTTTGAAAGAATCATACACACGAAAAACGAAATCGCGAAAAATGGAAGCGAATGATTTCTCAATACAGACATTACTGCTTTTCAGTCCTGAAAAGACGTCTGGCTGGAAGACCCATCGATTTAGGTCCATTATGATGGAGTGATCCAGACTGATAGCGAATATTCGAAGAATGGATGCGAATGGCTTTGCAATACAATCGTTACTGTTATTCAGCCCTGAAAAGACGATTGCCTCGATGACCCATCGATTTGTGTCGATTTTGAAAGAATCATACACACGAAAAAAGGAATTCGCGAAAAATTGATGCGAATGGTTTCTCAATACAGACATTACTTTTATTTCGTCCTGAAAACATGTCTGGCTGGAAGACCCATCGATTTAGGGCAATTATGATGGAGTGATCCAGACTGATATCGAATACTCGAAGAATGGATGCGATGGACATCGCAATGCAATGGTTAGTTTTATTCAGCCCTGAAAAGCCGATTGGCTGTATGACCCATCGATTTGTATCGATTTTGAAAGAATCATCCACACGAAAAACGATTCCGCGAAAAATGGATGCGAATGGTTTCTCAATACAGACATTACTGTTTTTCAGTCCTTAGAAGACGTCTGGCTGGAAGACCCATCGATTTAGGTCCATTATGATGGAGTTATGAACACTGATAGCGAATATTCGAAGAATGGATGCGAATGTCTTTGCAATACAATCGTTACTGTTCTTCAGCACTGAAAAGACGATTGGCTGGATGACCCATCGATTTGCATCGATTTTGAAAGAATCATATACACGAAAAACGAATTCGCGAAAAATGGGTGCAAATCATTTCTCAATACAGACATTACTGTTATTCAATCCTGAAAAGACATCTGGCTGAAAGATACATCGAATTTAGGTCGATTTTGAAGGATTTATAAAGGCGGAAACGAGTTCTAGAAGATTGGACGCGAATGGCTTTGCAATACAATCTTTGCTGTTATTCAGCCATGAAAAGACATCTGGCTGGAAGACCCATCGATTTAGGTCAATAATGATGAAGTGACCCAGACTGAGTGACCCAGACAGCGAATACTCGAAGAACGGATGCGATGGACTTCGC